>JABUQX010095142.1:10000-15000 GCA_015478945.1 Trachelipus rathkii
GGCCAATGAAGAGGATAGTGAATGTGTGTGAGAGTTTAGGAGGCGGAGAGTGAGATGTTTGGGGTAGTGAGAGGATTGAGGCCAGGGGTGGTAATGTCGCCGGTGGCTATCAATTTGTTTATGGAGTGTTTGCAGAGGAATGGTGAAGGAGGGGAGGGGGGTGGAATTGATGAATGGGAATGATAAGAAGGGAAGTGAACATGATACTGTTTGCGGATGATACTGCCCTCAAGTGGCGAAGAACGCGGAAGGGTTGAGGTGTATTTGGTGAGGGAGTTTGAGAGAACGTGTGCTGACAAAAGGGGCTTAAAATAAATCCAAGTAAGAGTAAAGTGTTAGTGTTTGAGGAGGAAGGAAAGAGAGAGGGGGAGGTTAGAGGTTCGAGTTAGGGGTGTAGTATTGGAAGAAGTAAAGATTTTAGATATTTAGGGATGGATTTGGTTAAGGGGGAGGGATGGAGGAGGAGATAGAACATAGAGAAGGAGAAGGGAATGAGAGCTTTGAGTGGTCTGGAGAATTATGGAAAGGGGGGGATTTACACTGAAAGTTAAGATAAGTATGTTTGAAAAAAATTTGTGTACCAGCGGTGTTGTATGGGTGTGAAACGTGGGGGTTGACCATGCCAGGTCCAGGAAGTAAGTGGATATATTTGAAGGATGAAGGGGTTGAGACGGTTTTGGGTGGGGTTAGTAGAAGGGAAGAGGATTAGGAATAGGGTGTAGATGAGGAGAGATGTGATGGATGGAATGGGTTGTGGGAAGAGCGGTAGAAGGGAATTGTTTAAGATGGTATGGCCATCTAGTGAGAATGAGAACAGAGAGTGGGTTAGGAGAGTTTTGGGGACGGAAGGGATAGAAGGAGGGGAATGGGGAACAAGAAGGAGGTGGATGGAGGGAATAAAGGAATGCTGGAGGAGGGAGGGATGAGGGAGAAAGGGTGGGTGATGGCGAGTAGAGTGGGGTGGAGGAGTGGTTGGGGGCGAACTGAGGGGACGTTGTGAGTGGGAGAGGCTGAAACGTACCACTACCCCACGCTCGAATCGGGAAAAAGTGTCGGTAAAAATAAATAAATAAATAAAGTATATTATATTATATATATATATATATATATATATATATATATATTATATATATAAATATATACTATATATATATATATATATAAAATAAAATATTATATATATATATATATATATATAATATATATATATAAAATATATATATTATAAGTAAATGGCATTGAGACAAAAAGCATTTATGAAGATCTTATTGAAATAAGTAAATACCTTATTAGATAAAGTAGGAGTCCCAAATATAAAATTAACTAAATTAAGAAACAGAACTTCAGACACAATTTAAAATGTAAAATAATAATAAAATATTAAAAACTAGTCTTTTTGTGAGTGTGCGACTTGCATTTTCCTCTAACTAAATGTAGTTATACCTATTTTTAAAAGTTTTATATATTTAGTCCTTTATGAGTTCTGTATACAATCGGAGAACTGGCATAGAAGGCTTCCCATTGCTTGGGAACTGAAAGCAAAACTTCTCCATAAAATTGAATGTGTGTTAACGATGACTTTGTTGTAAGCCCAAATATTGATGTTTTTTGAGGTCAGTGGATTTTTCTTTTCATCAGTAAACACAATACACGGATAAGGAGATAGTAGTTCCTATATATAATAAATTAAATTTCATTACAATTACAATCAAATAATTTCATATATATATATATATATATATAATATATATATATATATATATATATATATATATATATATTATATAATATATATATATATATATATAATAGTATATATATATATATAATATATATATTATCTTACACTTTTCTTTCCCCAAGACTTGGGTAAGGTGCGTGACATGCATCGAAAAGAGAAGTAATAGAAGAATAGCAAGTCGAAAAAAAGCCAGCCCTACCGCCCCTCTATACCTATTAGTGAAAACTCGCCGCAGTCAGAAAATCACCTAGAGCTTCAACGGGACCGCGACGGAAACTCACTATGGCCTATCCGTCAGTGTAAAGGTTTCATCCTGCCAGGTGGCACACATTACCCCTCACAAAACCCTCGCCATTCACTTCTATTATGCACCTTTATTCTCTGCCTCTCAAACTCAATTCTCTCCTTCAGACTTCTTTTACTGACCTCAATCCATCTTTTTCTTCGGCTCTCCCAACCGTCTGTTTCCAACAACACTCACGCAACACTATTATCAGTCCGTTAACCAAAGCCGGCTGTCATCATCTTCCACATTGCACATACCATTCTCAAAGTACTTTCATTTATTTTTCTCATTTTATCCCTTTCTCACAACACCAGAAATGATAAAAGATAAAATTAATGGTAGTGGGATGGGTGTTAGAAATTGATAGAGAATGGAGGGTACTTTGCTTTTTTTATTCTGATGATTTGATATTATGTGATGAATTTGAAACAAGTTTGAGAAGATTGGTAGAGGGGTTTGGCAGGATGTATAAAAGGAGGTGTTTGAAAGTAAATGTGGATAAGAGTAAGGAGATACAAGGTGTGAAATCATGTTGGATGGTCAACAATTGGAACAAATTTTTATGTATCATAAAGAGGGAACGGGTGAAGCAGTGTAATAGGAAAGTGGGTGGTCCAATTAGATATTTGATGAATGCAAATGGATTAAGTCTTGAATGCACTATGTTTTTGCATGAGGGAATGTTGTTACCGGTGTTATTGTATGACAGCGAAACTATGGTGCGGAATGGAAGGTACAGATCTAAGGAATAAGCTGTTGAAATTGATAATCTTAAGGGTGTGTTAGGAGTAAGAAGAATTCATAATATGAGGATGTTAAGAAGTTGTGTGGTATGAAGTGGGGTGTGAATGCGAGAATAAATGAGAGTATATTAAGATGGTTTGGTGACGTTAAGAGAATGAATGGGAGTCTGTTGGCTAAGAGGATGCATAGAGGTGAGAATGTTGGGAATTGTACAGTTGGAAGACCTAAGAAAATTGAATTGAGTCAGTAAAGGAGTGTTTGTTGGAAAGGAATGTGAATTAGATTCAAGTGAGAAGAATGGTGCATAATAGAAGTTAATGGCGGTGATTTTTGAGGGGATATGAATGTGTACCTAGCCCAGGGGGATGAACTCTAAACCTGACGACCTACCACAGTTAGTGTCCATCGCGCCGTCGTGAAGTCCTAGGTGGATTTTTTGGCAGCGACGGGCTAGCACTTAAGGGTCCTGACGGGGGGGGGGCTTTCCTTTCAACTTACGCCAAACTCTTCCATTTTGCTATTTTTTCATGCATGTTAGGAACCCTACTTGTTATGAGAAGTTTTGGTAGATAAAGAAAGAAGGAAAGGTATGTACTATTCTAGATACGAAACAAATATACAACATCCAGCGAACAAGTTAAAATAAATTAATTTTTAACCACACAAAACCAATTTCTATAGTTTCAAAAAGAATTTGAAAAGCGAAATTATGCAACTTGGAGATAATTCCAATTTATAAAACATTTAGAATTCAAACTCGAAACTTACCACTTTGGGAAATTGTAAATAGGTAAATTTATTCAGAACTTCGTCAACCTTCATAGATTTCCCGTCTTCGGCTTGCATTGATGATAATCTGAAAGGCAAGCTACGTGGAAGATGTTCTAGGATTTTAGGAAGATTTGGGTGAACCATGCCAACTTCTTCCATCATTGTATTCTCGTGCAATCGAGAGCTGTATTCATCTTCTGCATCTACAGGAATGTAGAGTGAAGCCTGTATTAGAATGAAACAAATTAAAATGATAGTACACACCAATTGCCCTGACACTTTCAAATTACTACAAATAATCACACCCAAATTTTTCTTTCTTAGTCTACATACTCCAGCCATTTCCTATTTACATCATAAATAAAAAATTTTGTTTTTTGAGTTACCTATATGAAGGATCTTTCATTTTTTGTTATTCAAATTCATTCGCCACTTATTTGACAAACCACAAAATTTGTTTAACTTCTGTTGAACATTTATACAACTCTTAATATTCCCAACTGAAGTTGCTAATTTAGTATCATCTGCAAACTTTGAAATCCTGCTTTATTCCTATATCCAAATTATTATTTATTTAGATTAGGAACTAAAGTGGCCCTAGCACAGAACCCTGAGGAACACCACTTTTTACCAATTTAAATTATGATTTATGACTATTGAGTACTTGCTACACATTGCCCTCTGTTACTCAACAAACATTTTATCCAGCTAGAACCACTCCTTTAAACCATATTATAATCTCTATGTGCTTCTGTTAATATTTTATACAAGCAAAATTAAATTTTAAAATATCTTTTCTTTAATAAAAAGTGTTTACAACACTTTATAAATAAATGTCTTAATTTGTAACTGTATTTTAAATATTTAATACTCACATCTGTCCTTTTTGCATGAGTGAGTAGTACTTTCTTCGAAATCTGCCCTTCTCTTTCTACCGCTTGATGGTACACTGAATTTTTTTCTAACCTTATCGATTTCATCTACATGAACCAAAAATTTTCTTTCCTTCTTAAAATGATTTTTCAGTACTTCTTTTAGGCAGTTCTGTAATATAAGCAAAGTAAAATTAGTAATTTTTATTACATTATATTTAAAAGTGAAAATAAATAAAAATTATATATATATATATATATATTATATATATATATATATATAAATATATATTATATATATATATATAAATATAAAAATAAATAAATAATATATATATATATATATATATATATATATATATATCAGGGTACTTTTTATTTAACTGGGTTCAAATGTCATTGCTAGTGTCCTTGGGTTACAGGAGCAACCTATTAAAAGAATATATGGCCTAAGTGAGCATGTGTGTGAGTGACATGCACCCTTGGATATTGATTTAAATTACGTATCAGGGTCATTTTAAACTTATGGCTTGGACTCTCATTGCAATCTATGAATAAATTCATTTGTTTGGCTTATTTATCTTCT
>JABUQX010095142.1:20000-32500 GCA_015478945.1 Trachelipus rathkii
ACAAACTATTGAGTTAACTAACTACTATTATTTTTAATGTTTTTTGAAAACCAGATATTATACTTTTTGAATTTTTATTTTCTTAATATCACCTCTTGTTCTCACATCATGTTTCTGACATGTAGAACTTATGGTTAGTAAAGAAATGTTTTCTAAATTTTACTTTCCATTTTGAAACCTCAGGTTCCCCAGTAATGGAGTTTAATTCATAAAAAATTAAATGACAAGATAATTTTTTCAAACACACCTAACTTAGTCAATCAACTAAAATATCTGGACATCCTTGTTATAAGAGGAATTTAAAAAGTTTTATTTTCTTCAGAATTGATTTACTTTTAATTATCATCAGGGTTATGGTTATCAATAATTTTGCATGTTATGTGATGATATTCAGTAGGCTATTAAGAATAATTATTTACTGGGTTAAATTAAATTACAGAAGATTAAAAGGGATTTAAACACAATTAGTAATCTGCAGTGCTAATATGGTACCTTAAACTGGTAATAGTTTTTATTAATAAATTAAGCAGACAAAGATATGCCATTGTCATTAATCAAACTGAAATTTGAGTATATTTGGAATAAGCACCATACAAAATACTTTAAAGTAAAGAATACTCATTTATAAAATATTCAAAATTAGCTCAACATGCATTATAGACAGATAGTTTAAAACTTGGAAGTCAAATAATCGTAGTTTTATATTTATATACTATAATATATATATATATATATATATATATATATATATAATATATATAATATATATATATAAAATATAAATTATATAGAGTATATAATAGATATAAAAAATATTATATATATATATATATATATATATATATATATATATATATATATATATATATATGAAAAATAAATTTGCTACCTCTAAAAATTAATCTCTCTTGCTCAGATTTTTAAATCTTTTTGTAACTTCTATAAGATGAAATAGTCAACTTCAAAACATCAAAAAAGTTATGAAGCAAGTCTGACTAACAGTGTCAAACTTTCAGACAGAAACAAATGTGACTCCAAAGAATCTGACCCACACACACACTTTGACTCTTATTTCAAATACTGGAAATAAAAAAAATAACTTCTTTCCAAAAGCTTGGATTTTATGTAATTTTCTGAAAATCATCCTATCATTGTTAAATTTTTAGCTATTAATAAAACAAAGATTTTGAGATACTTTAATTTTGTTAGTAAATTTTTTTAAAGTTAAGGTACCAGAATTATATATTTATAATAAATTATATGGGCCTAGACCAGGGTTGGCCAACACACTTGGTGCAGTGCAGTGTGACATACAGATTCAGTGACTCAGTGTTGTGCTCATTGAAATATAGAGGTGCAGCACAGTGCAAAAATATGGTATTTGGTGGAGTGGGTGATTGTTTAGATAAAGGGCCTCACCTCCGATTTTCAAATTTTTTTCCACAGTACACTGTAAATATATTAAAATTAAAGATAAACTTAGAATTAAAACTGTAAAACACCTATAACCAGATTTATTGAGGTAGCAACTTTCACATTTTCAGTAGGTTATATTAAATGTAAAAATTTTGCTGTTTTTCTTAAAAAATCAGATTTTAGCTATTTTCCCTAAGCCTTACACAATCTAACCTAGAGCAACTTAACTTGTTTTCAGGTGAAAATTCTAGAATCAACAGACTAAAAAGTGACATCCTTATGTGCACTTGAGCGCCATCATAACCTACTTATCCCTGTGGTAACTTTAGGTTAAGTTAGGTTAGGCTAAGTTTGGTTACATTTAGGTTAGGCTAAGTTTTTTAAGAAAAACAGCAAAATTTTAGCTTTAATATAACAAATATGAAAAGTTGCTACCTCAATTAATCTTATTATAAGGGTTTTACAGGCTTAATTTTATCTTTAATTTTAATACATTTGTAGTGTTATGGAAAAAAGCTTTGAAAATCAGAAGTGTGGCCCTTTATCTAAACATTTACCTTGCAGTGCATGGTGTGCATACTCTGGTGCAGTGCACAAAGATCCATTGCTCAGTTTCCAACCCTGACTAGATAAAGATACTTAAAATTCACCAGCTTACCAAAAAGTATTAAAAATATATATATATATATATATATATAGATAATATATATTATTATATATATATATATATATATTATATATATATTATATATTATATATTTATATATATATATATATTATATGTATAGTATATATTATATATATATATATATATATATATAATATTATATATATTTTATATATCTTATATATATTATATATATAATATATATATTATATATATATTAATATATATATATATATATATATATTATATATATATATTAAAAATGTATGTGACATCCACAACTGCGTCTGCATGACATCTGCATTAAAATTGACATCCGCATCCGCAATTCACCTCTGGAAACATCCGCATTCCACACTTCACCACATCCGCATCCACACTTGTATGAGGATGCGGAATGTTATATAATATATATCTATACTAATATATATATATAATATATATTATATATATTATATATTATATATATATATATATATATATATATATATATTTATATATATATATTTCTGCAGTTTCCATATACCGGTACTTCAATAAGTTTTTTTTTTTTTTTTTCAATTTTACTTTGGCTTATTTATTTGTAATGAAACCGATTTGTTTAAATTCAAATAATTATGTTGTTGCAGTGTTGCAAGTGAACAATTATTTAGCTTAGCTGGTGTCATTTACGACAAGAAGCGTATGCGACTTCTGGGCGAGAAGGCAGAAAAACCTTTATTTTTAAAGCATAATTTACCTCATATAAATTTTGAGTATTAGAAATTATGACTTCAAAGTTAAGAGCATAATTTTGTAAGCACTTTCTGATGGGTGGAGTTGGGGAAAGTGGATGGTGGAAAGCAAAGCGAGTTGTGTCTTAGTCCTCATCCTGGAAACTTTCAACTTCATTGAAAGGCCAAAACTTGAGATATATATATTATATATATAATATATATATATAATATAATAATATATATATAACTATATATATATATATATTTATATATTATATATATATATATATATATATATATATCTATATATAATATTTATATATATTATATAATATATATATTTTGTGCGGACATCCGCAATCCACGAGGATGTGACATAACAACCGCATCTGCGGATATAAAAATTCCCTATCAGCGGATATAACAAATTAGACATCCGCATCTTTGGACATTAAAAATTTGACATCCGATATATATTTGTAACATATACAGGGTATGCTTATTGAGAATACTATATATATATAATATATTATAATATATATATATATATATATATATTAATATATATAATATATATATATATATATATAATATATAGGGAAAGTTTCTTATTTGAATCAGTATATATTTTCTTAAAAGAAATTTCTGTTCAAAAATTTTCTAAGTTCAAAAAGTTAAGTTAAGTTAAAGTTTTTTAAGAAATTCTTTAGTGCAAGCTTCTGGTAACTTATGCCAGAAGCTTGCACTTAAAGAATTTCTTAAAACTTAACTTAACTTACTTTTCTGAACTTAGAAATTTTTTTTTGAACTTAAGAAAAATTTTTTCCAGAAAATATGCACTGATTCAAATATAGTTCTCATATATATTACCAACAAATAGTAGTCTCAAATATATATGGAATAGTTATAATGATTATAATTATATTATAAATTATTATATATATATATACAGGATATATATATATATTATAATATTATATTGGGTAATAACTGTAGACAGGCCCCACACATTTTGAGACCGACTTTCTAAGTTTTCCAAAAAAAATTCTCAGTTCAGAAAAAGTTAGTTAAAGTTAGGTTTTCCATAAAATTGTTTAGTGGCAAGCTTCTGGCATAATTCCAAAAGCTTGCCACTAAAGAATTTTCTTAAAATCTTAACTAACTTTTCTGAACTTAGAATTTTTTGAACAGAAAATTTTGGGTCTCAAAATGTGGGTCGCTGTCCTACAGTATTACCATAATATTATATGTATATATATATATATATATCTATATATAGTATATAATATATATTATATATATATTATCTAATATATATATTATAAATATATATATATATATATATATATATATTATATATAATATAATATATCAGGTTATATGAGCAGAGGAATTGCATGTTTGCAAGGTGTCACAGCTAAGCTGAAATATTTTCCTGATGGGAAAAGTTCTATTTCCACCACTTCCCATCTCATTGTTGAGAGAGAGAGAGGAGAGAGAGAGAGAAGAGGAGAGAAGAGAGAGAGAGAGAGAGAGAGAGAGATGAAGAGAGAGAGAGAGAGAGAGCGAGCAGAGAGAGAGAGAGAGAGATGAGAGAGAGAGAGAGAGAGAGAGAGAGAGAAGAGAGAGAGAGAGAGAGATGAGAGAGAGATGAGAGAGAGAGAGAGAAGGGAGAGAGAGAGAGAGAGAGAGAGAGAGAGGAGATGAGAGAGAGAGAGAGAGAGGATGGAGAGTAGACTTACAAATCCTGAAACCAAACATAGCTTAAAATTAAAAAAATCAATTTTCTCATCCTTTATCATAAAAACAATTTATATTAAGTAATCAAATAACTTCCTTTTATATTCACTAACCCATTGCAGCAATTTCATTACAATGCATTTCTATGTTATTTTGAGTTATATACAAATAGGGAATCATTAGCTTATTGATTACTAATACCATAATTTCTAATTAAAAATTCAAATACTGGTCAAGAATAGGCCTAGAAGCTGGTGAATAATGGAAGGCTTAACTATCATTTAAATTATTTAGCTACATTGAAGAATAACCTAAAGTACCTTACCTTTTTAACAGTTTTTGTCTTTCATTCACTCACTATATTTAGAAATGTTTTTTTTTTTCACTCTCTTTAATAAGCCCTTGACGAATAGCGAATTCGCCTGAGTCGCTTGAGGCCGCCAATACATAGCGCCATATTTCCACACTGAAAGTTGCAAATTAACGCTCGCATAAATATTGGAGGGAAAATTTTAACAACAATTTTTTTTTTACTTATATTATGTATGATGCTTTAAAAACATATATATTTTTTACTTTTAAAATATTTTAGCATTATTTCGTAATAAATTTTTAAGATATATTCCTTAATAAGTAAAACCGATCAACTTTATTAAAAACTGTTAGAACCCTTTCGTTCGTATGGAACCCTTTGGCATCGTGGAGAACCATAATACTATGTGAGAAACCCTTTTTCATCGTGAAGAACCCTCTGGTTCTACTTAGAACCCATTGGTTCTAAGTGGAACCCATTAGAACCTTTTTTTCTAAGAGTGTACGTCCAGAGTTACTTGAGCCCCTTAATGCAAGACCTTGCTGGCCACATAAACTATAGTTTCAGAATGACTGAGTTGCAGTTTTTTCTTATTTTTCTTTGTACAAAGTTTTTCAATGCTAGTTCTGGAGATTAAATTGATAGATGAGCCCGTATCCAAAATACTGCAAACGGGTAAATTTTGCACTGTCACAGAAATTTTTGAAATGTATATATATCATGAAAATAATATTTATAAAATAATATATATACATATTAATATATGAATATATAATATATAAATATTATATTATTATGTTATTATATATATTATATATAGATATATATATGATCATTATATATATATATATATATATATATATATATAATATATATATTATATATATATATATATATATATTATATATATATATTATATATTAATTATATATATATAATATATATAATAGTTTGTTTCATGTTGAAAAAAAATTGCAGTCGATAATTTCGTCGGGGGGGGCGTGCAGCCGCCCTTCTTACGTTCGATTTCCCATCTCTCCTCCAGACCCCCCTGGCTACGCCCCTGATACATATATATATATATATATTATTTTTATATATATATATATATACTATATAATTATATATTAATATATTATATTATAATATATAATTATATATTATAATATATATCATATATATATATATAATTTATTATATATATATATATATATTATAATTAAGTATATATTGATTAAAACTCTGAAAAACTTATCTACATATATTCATCGACGCCATGTAAATCTTTCTGTAAATTATGGTGGCCTTTTCCATATGAAACTAAAATTTTTAAAAGAGGAACTAATGAAGATAAGTTAATCTAAAAAATCAAAACCTTCATAAAATACCTTTACCGTATACACATTTCTACAGTAAACCAAGGGTAACAATCCCGATAACAAGCTTATAGAAGGCTTGCTACCAAATGTAAAAATCTTCTGAAAAGTATAATATTTGCAGAGAAGAGAGAGAGAGGAAGAGAGAGAGAGAGCAGAGAAGACGAGAGAGAGAGGAGAGAGAGAGGAGAGAAGAGACGAGGAGAGAGAGAGAGAGACGAGAGAGAGAGAGAGAGAGGAGAGAGAGAGAGAGAGAGAGAGAGAGGTTTAATAGTAACTGATCATTTTAAACCTGGTCTTTTTATTATTTAAACAATCGCTGCTATACAGTTCAGGTAGAGATTGTAAAAAGATGCGTAATATCGTAAAATAAAACAGTTAATTCTATTGAGGTATTGTCTACAATAATAATAATAATAATAATACTATAATAATAATAATAATAATAATAAATAATAAATAATAATAATATTAATAATACTTATACTAATAATAATAATAATTATAATAATGATAATAATCAAACATAATAATCACAATATAATAACTATAATAATAATAAATAACAATGTAAAAAATAATATAATAATTAATAATTATTAATAATAATAATAATAATAATAATAATAATAATAATAATCATCATTATAATAATATAATAATAATTAATAATAATAATAATAATAACGAATAAAAATAATAAAAATTTATAATAATTCTAATAATAAATATAATAATAATATAATAGAATAAAATAATAATAATAATCGTAAATAAATAATAATAATCATATAATCAATAAAATAATAATAATCATAATATATAATAATAATATTAATAATACTGAATAATAATAATAATAATAATAATAATATAATAAAAATAATAATAATAATAATAATAATAATAATAATAATAATAATAATAATAATAATAATAATAATAATAATAATAATAATAATAATAATAAATAATAATAATAATAATAATAATAATAATAATAATAATAATAATGAATAATAATAATAAAAAATAATAATTAATAGTAAAATAATAATATATAAAAGTTAATAATAATAATCAATTAATAATAATAATAATAATAATAATAATAATAATTATAATAATATAAAATAATTTAAGATGTGATATATATATATACTATATATATTATATATATATATAATAATATTATATATATATATATATATATATTAATATTTATTTAAATAAATAAATATAATATATATATATATATATATATATATATATATCTATACTATATATATAATATACCTGTGAAAAGAACTTTTCATGTAAGATGACAATGATCTATAAATCAATCTTATGTCCGTTATATTGGTTCTCGATATGCGTAATTTAACTTAAATCTCTATCGCATTATATTTAACAGGTGTGTCGTTGTAAAGTTATATTCAAAACTGATTTTCAATTTTCAAAATTTCCAAGTTCCATATTCATTTTCATGCACCCATCCCAGTTTTTTAATTCTCGGGGGATGAGCTAAAAACAATGAACCTGTATTGTAAATAAATTCGATTTATAGTGAAATAGAGAGAATGATTAATCCATACGACAATACGATATAAAATATTGCAAGTATCTTAATATAACTATTATAATATAATATAATTATAGACATTATAATATAATATAATGTTATAAATAATTTTTAGATCTTGCAGACAAGAAAGGTTTAATAAGGAAGCTCAATGGCGGGTGATGACATATATGGGTTGATAGTAGGCTTCTGAATGGAATCAAAAGTATGTATGACGATAGTGAGTGTGTGTAAGAATTAATGGAGTTTAAAGTAATTGGTTTAATATTAATAGAGGAGTGAGGCACAGATGTGCTATGTCTCTTTGGTTATTCAATTTGTACATGGATGGGTTATGAAAGAATTAGAGGTTGGGGTGACAGGGGAAAGTGTTAGAATGATGGAGAATGGATGAGAGTGAAAGTTGCCCTACCTATTCTATGCAGATGATTTGTTTTTTGCGTGGCGAATCTGAAGAGAGTTTGAGAGGATTGGTAGAGGGATTTTGCAGGGTGTGTAAAAGGAGGGTTTGAAAGTAATTTTAGATAAGGGTATGGTTATGGTTTTGAGTAAGAACAGTCCTCGGTGTGAGGTTATGCTGGATGGTGACGAACTGGAACTAGTGTCAGAGTTTAAGTACTTAGGATATATATTGGATGAAATTGGAACGGATGCTGTAGATTGTAGTAGGAAAGTTGGGAATGGCAGGAAGGTGGCTGGAGCAATTAAATCCTTGGTGTATGTAAAGAGACTAAGTCTTGAGTGCAATAGGGTTTTACATGAGGGTATGTTATTACCTATGTTAATATAGTAGTGAAACTATAGTATGGAATAAGAGGAATATATCTAAAGTACAATTTGTTCAGGTGGACAATCTTAGGGGCTTGTTAGGTGTGAGAAGAATTAATAAAATGAGGAATGAACGCAGTAGGAAGTTGTGAGGTTTGTAGAAAGGAGTAAATGAGAGATTAAATGAAAGTACACTGAGTTGGTTTGGTCATAAGGAAAGGATGAATGATTGTCGGTTGGATAAGTGAATATATAGTGGTGAATTTGCTGGGAATCGACCGGCTGGAAAACCGAAGAAAAAATAGATTGAATCAGTAAGAGAATGCCTGGAGGTGATTAATGTGAGTTTGGCAGAGGCGAGAAGAAAAGTGTACAATAGGAGTTAATGGCAGGGTTTTGTGAGGGGGGGTATGGTTGTGGCCCACCTGTGCCAAGGGATGAACCCTGCATTGACGTGATGCCACAGTGACGGTCCGTCGCTGTCCCGTGAAGCTCTAGGGTGGATTTTCTGACTGTGGTGAGTTCTCTGTAAATTGTACAAAGTGGGAGGTAAGGCTGGGCTTTCTATTCCACTTGCGTTATATTCTTGCACTACTGCATTTCTTTGCATGCTATGTATCTTAACTTAACCAGTCTTGGCGAGATATTAAGGTTAGAGAATTATATATATATATATATATATATATATATATATATAACTATATATATATATATATATATATATATATATATATATATATATATATATATATATATATATATATATATATATATATATATATATATATATATATATATATAACCAACATATATATATAATATATATATATATATAGAACTTAACAACAACAAATATATATATATATATATATATATATATATATATATATTATTATATATATAGAGGCAAACATTCCATTCTCTATCCCTTGGACTAAACTGATAAAACTTGGTTTATCTGAATTATCGTTGCCTTCAAATCCAGAAACTCGTTCATTTATACATTTTATTCTGGAATGAAAAAAATTAGCCCTTCGAGACCCTAAAGATTTTCCTCCTTAGAAAGGTAACAACAATCTTTCATTTTTTTTTTTTTTTTTTTTGTGGGAAAATTTGATTAAAGAAAAATATCTTTTTTTATATCTCTCTCTCTCTCTCTCTCTCTCTCTCTCTCTCTCTCTCTCTCTCTCTCTCTCTCTCTCTCTCTCTCTCTCTCTCTCTCTCTCTCTCTCTCTCTCTCTCTCTCTCTCTCTCTCTCTCTCTCTCTCTCTCTCTCTCTCTCTCTCTCTCTCTCTCTCTCTTTTGTATCTCTGACGACAAATAATGTTGTTTCAATTTCTTCTAAAACTGAAATATTTGCACAACTTTTTCCTCTAATTTCACTCTAGATGGTTCCAGAGCTATTCCTCCTTTGGAAACTCCTTTCAACTCATTAAAGTGGTTTTACACTCTCTGAGCTTGACTCTAAAGGATCGGAGAGTGTTGAAGTGGCTCCCGCCAGTGGTACCCAAAACTTGTACCTTGGCAAACTGTTTCCTAACGGGTTATCATTCAACCTCCCTCCTGCTTGAAGCGTGCATTTATCAACCAGTCTGTGCTGAAGAGATGTGCTGAAGAAGGGGGACCCCAGTCAACAATCCAACTATCGTCTTATCGCTTTAACCTCTGTTCTTACATCCTAAAGTTTCGAATCCTATTCTTATTCTTCTTAATTGGCAGCTTAACGCATCGGTTGGATTATCATCAGCTGCACAATTTCATGCAATCAGAGTGTATTCTACACTGATGTTTTGTCCGATATTATGTCCAAGGCATGTGTTGAAAATGCTGAAGTTGTTTGAAAAATTTTGAAGTAAGAAATAGAGGAGAATGAAAACTAATGGGAATGTATGGGTTAATCAGTAGTAAATTGTTTGAATGTTTCCTCTATTATTAATAGTGCTGACGAAACAGAAGAACGAAAGAAAAAAATAAGCAGGAGAACTTCTTCCTAATCAGTTTTGTTGTTTATACGAGATTCTTTGATGATCATGGATGGGAGGAAAAGTTTTCTAAAGAGAAGAATATAAAGAAAGTCAAGACTACTGAAGAAGTCCGAAATATCTTTAGATATTTTTCTTTTTATTATTATTATTTTCTCTGTCCCCTCCCTGGAATAGGCCTTGCCCGTGAAGTGGTGACGACATTCTGTAAAAAAAGAAAAAAAAAAAAATTAAAAATCTTTAATCTTCTATTCTTATCTCTGATTACCAGTTTAGCTTTGTGGAACAGTTCGACTGGTAATCTTCTTTCGCTACTACACTTGGTCCCTCTGTTCTACCGCATTTTGGGTGTAAATTTTTCTTTGGCGCTTGACCTATTGAAACGTTTCGATAAATATCACACCCAAAGCTTTAATTTCAAAACATCCCTACTTTCGGTATTTATCCTTCTCTTTGTGACCTTCTTGATCCCCGTTCCAGTCGTTCTATGACTTCTATTGTAAATAGCCACCATCTATCCTTCATCTATCACTTGGTGACGTTCCTCAAATTCTGTTCTATCCCTCAACTCTTTTTTTCTATTTCTCATCGATGATCTGTTTGTTACTCTGTGTCTCCTTTATATTCTTAATTTGATAACTCAACCTCATTATTACTCAGCGCCAATTTGAAGGAACGCCTCTTTCAACAGCAAATAAATGATGCCAGGAGGTGAGCGACCTGGAAGCCCATCATCTTCTCGTATCTATAGTTGTTTTAAAAGAAAGCGCAGTTATTTTCTATGCATCCAATAAGCTAGCTTCTTCATAATCTTCAACAAAACTTTAATATCTTCCTTGAAGAAACACACAACTTTCTTAATATTCTTGATATTCATTTCTCGTAATCTTTCTTAGAACGACCACATTATATTCTAACTAACGGGTTTCTAGAAATTGGGTGTTCCAGGCATCTTTGGAAGTTCTCACAACCAAATTTTTAACTTTGCATGGGGGTTGTTCAGTGTTCACCCTTGAATAGGGCGTTAATTACTCTCGGGTCGTTCCACACATATTGATCTCCTTAATAAAGTTTAGCCTAGGACTTGTCGATTCCTTAATTCTAGTCTACTCTAACTAACTCTCTCTAATCTTTCTAGCCGTCAATGTTTCGTCCTCAACTTATTCTATTGTTGCTATAATTTAATTGTTTTTGCTTTTTCCAGTCATGTACCTAATTCTCTGAGGGGTTCCTGCGACTCGCATTTCAGACAGTTCTAATCTTTCTCCGAACAGTTCTCTGACCTAGACTAAGCTTGCAAACAATCTTACATGTACTTTGCTGGTTGTAAAAATCTGGAACACACTCCATTTATTCATTCTTCCAACTTCCTTTGATTTGCACAATTTCAAGCGCTGCGTATTTGAGCATGTCGGGCGTGGTGGTTCTGTTTTTCAAATTTTTTTAAAAAACAGTGATGTAATTTGAAGCCTCTGCCTTTACCAACTGAGGAATATATACTTATATATATATATATATATATATATATATATATATATATATATAGCATATATATATATATATATATATATATATATCATATATAAATATATATTACTCTTGCTATATATATATATGCTCTATATATATATATTGGCAAAAAAAGAACAACTTCCGTGGAAGGTATTAACCCACAACGTTTATAAATCTAGAATTTGAAATTATAGAAAAATATAAATATTAAATATCTGCTTTCTTTAATTGTAATATATAAAGTTTGGAAAAACTGAAGAATTCCTCCCTCTCAAATATAACTTTGGAACTAATTCCTAAAAATGTTTATTTACTTTTACATCATAATAACAATATTATAACTTAAAAATGATTAAGTTATTACGTATTGATTATTGATATCTTATTATGATGTATTATTATTTTAAAGTGTGATATTAATGATTTCC
>JABUQX010095142.1:37500-48094 GCA_015478945.1 Trachelipus rathkii
ATATATATATATATATATATATATATAACTTATATATATATATATATCATATATATATATATATATATATGCTATATATATCTGTATAACAATAACAACCAGCCAGCAACCTTAACCAATAACCTTAGCATAACCAACAACAATATATATATATATATATGTTTATATATATAGCAACAATAACATATGCTCTATATATAGCCAATATTATATATGCTATATATGCTCATAATATATAATATATATATATAACTACTATATCATATGTATGTATATATATACATATGTATATATATCGCTAATAACTTGTAATAATATATATATATATTAATATATATATATCAAATTATATCGATATATCCAATACTCGATATATCGATATAGTTCGATATATCGAATATCGAAGCTCAGACGAAAGATTGAATTTTACCAAAATAATAATAATAATAATAATAATAATAATAATAATAATAATAATAATAATAATAATAATAATAATAATAATAATAATAATAATAATAATAATAATAATAATAATAATAGTAATAATAATAATAATAATCATAAAAATAATAATCATAAAAAATTTATGATTTTTATGATAATAATAATAATCATAAAAAATTTATCTGATTACAATTTAAAACACGAGGAACGTATTCTTTTGGGCTACGGTCTTTCGTTCGCCCTCGAGAAGGGCGAAGATTACCTCCATTTTTACAATAACCTTGAACAATTTGAAAAAATCACCAAACATAAAAATAAAGATTACAATTTTGATATTCTTAAAGGTATATTAATAAATAATCTCATAACTCACAATCATCAGGAAAAATTACCAGCCATATTTTACAAAGCCCTACGAAATTTACAAAACAATCATGACATAGTTATCACAAGGAGTGATAAGGGAAATAACATAGTGATATTAAACCATCAGGATTACAAAAACAAATGCCAAAATATCTTAACAGATGCCAACACCTATACCCCTCTCACAAAAAAACCCACAAAAAAACTCTCTAGATAGATTTAATAGTCAGCTGAAACAAATCACAAAAAACTATCCGGACATTCACAATGACAACAAAGCATACATGACTCATATATCCAAATTCTACGGTCTCCCCAAAACTCACAAGAAAAATATCCCCCTCAGACCTATTATATCAAACACAAATTGCAATACATACAAATTATCTGCTTGGTTATCAAAAACCCTCACACCCCTTATAGGTCTTATTTCCCCATCTCACATCAAAAATACCACTCATTTTATACAAAAAACCCAATCACTTAACCCTACCACTCATAAATTTCTAAGTTTTGACGTCGCATCCCTTTTTACGTCCGTCCCCGTCCCCTATACCCTTAATTTACTAGAAAATTACTTAACTACTCACAATATCTCACTAACCCACCCGTTCCCCCTCATAAAACAACTCATACAGCTAACTCTCAATCATAATTTCTTTATTTTTAATAATAATTTCTATAAACAAACTCAAGGACTATCAATGGGTTCCCCCCTTTCCCCTACCATAGCCAATATATTTATGGAATTAATCGAACATTATCACATTCTACCTAACCCCCATTTACAAAATACCACTTGGCTACGCTACGTAGATGATATTTTCATAGCCATCCCCCAACAAAAAGATTTCAATAATATATTAAACCTTATAAATAACATTCATCCCTCCATAAAATTCACACATGAACTCCCTAAACTCAATTCTTTACCATTCCTAGACACACTTTTAACCTGGAATAATTCTTCACAAATTACTTATGCTGTTTATAGAAAACCTTCCTCCCAACCCTCATATATTCACTGGTATTCTTCCCATTCAACAAATATAAAAAAAGCTACTCTCACATCCCTTTACCTTAGAGCTTTGAGAATCTGTTCCCCCAACCATTTACACACAGAAACAAAATACCTCCTCTCCACCTTCACACAGTTAAAATATCCTCCCCATATTATTAATTCATCCTTCCAAAACGCAAAACGAAAATTCTTTCAAATTTCTCAACAACAAAAAAACACAAATTCTACTTTCCTTCCCCTTCCTTTCCACTTAGACCGTAACATCAAAAAACATTTACCATCATCCATCTCTTTTACCCAAAATCACACTTTTTCTCTAAAACATACCCTCAGACCTCCCGTTTCAAAAAATCCCCAAACCCATTGTGTCTATAAAGTACCTTGCCATAATTGCCCCCTGGTTTACATAGGGGAGACCAATGATATCACCAGAAGAACGAATCAACATAATTATGATCTTACCACTGACGATACCAACTCTGCCCTTACCAATCATCGTACTAACACAAATCATAGCATTAATACCCAAAATATCTCAGTATTAAAATATACAAATCATACAAAAAAAAGGAAAATAATAGAATCTATCTACATCCATAATACGCCTAATTTCAACAGAACTGCAGGAGATTTTAGGCTAGACCAAATCCAAAATTCCATTATACTTTCGTCAAAATACTTTAAACAGTTACAAAATAAACAAATAACCAACCAATAGCCTCTTCACTTGTTGCCTATTCTTTGGAGTGATGGCTCTTTTAATATTTGTTTCCCGAAGAGGCTTGACGCGAATCGCAAGCGAAAGCTCGAATATGTATTACTATTTTTAGTGTTATAAAATTCTTTCCCTCCCCCCCCTTATTATGTATGTTTGAAAGTGTTGGTGCGTTCTGTACCAAGTTTTATTTAAATAGTGTATTTATTGAAATAAAATTACATCTAACCTTCCCCCCTCACCCCAAGATGCAATTCTAAAAATTGTTATTAATTGCAATAACGAATAGTTGAAAATTGCCATCATCGCCAATATCGTATAAAATCAATAAAAAACACCAAGGGTTAAAAAAATACTAAATAAAATCATCAACCTACGACAAAGTAGTTAACTAATTATTATAAACTATGAATCCCGATAACAACGGTGTGAACTTAATTTACCCTTTGAGAGGCCATTACTTCCGATATCGCAACAAGATGGTGGCGGCTAACATTAAAAAATGCCAGTTAAGTTTCCTAAAAAATTGTTTGAGTAACCTCATAATTCCGAAAACGTTAATACCAACTAGTTTCAAAGATAACAATTCTCACCCTTTCACCTACGTACATAGAGCAATTTTAAATAATAAAATACAACAGGTAAAATCAGAAATCAAATCATGTTTCCGTCAATGCAATAATTTATTCCGTAAATTTCAGCAAAATTGGTACTTTTACCAACCATATAACGAAATCCAATTTACACAACTATTAGACTTAGCACACAAAAGAAAAGATAAAATCGTTACAAATAAAAAACATCAACTAAATCAAAAATTTAATTTGATATTCCAAAAAAGCCATTGGAGCATTTCATCTTCACCTCAAATCATAAAAAATTTATCTGATTACAATTTAAAACACGAGGAACGTATTCTTTTGGGCTACGGTCTTTCGTTCGCCCTCGAGAAGGGCGAAGATTACCTCCATTTTTACAATAACCTTGAACAATTTGAAAAAATCACCAAACATAAAAATAAAGATTACAATTTTGATATTCTTAAAGGTATATTAATAAATAATCTCATAACTCACAATCATCAGGAAAAATTACCAGCCATATTTTACAAAGCCCTACGAAATTTACAAAACAATCATGACATAGTTATCACAAGGAGTGATAAGGGAAATAACATAGTGATATTAAACCATCAGGATTACATAAACAAATGCCAAAATATCTTAACAGATGCCAACACCTATACCCCTCTCACAAAAAACCCACAAAAAAACTCTCTAGATAGATTTAATAGTCAGCTGAAACAAATCACAAAAAACTATCCGGACATTCACAATGACAACAAAGCATACATGACTCATATATCCAAATTCTACGGTCTCCCCAAAACTCACAAGAAAAATATCCCCCTCAGACCTATTATATCAAACACAAATTGCAATACATACAAATTATCTGCTTGGTTATCAAAAACCCTCACACCCCTTATAGGTCTTATTTCCCCATCTCACATCAAAAATACCACTCATTTTATACAAAAAACCCAATCACTTAACCCTACCACTCATAAATTTCTAAGTTTTGACGTCGCATCCCTTTTTACGTCCGTCCCCGTCCCCTATACCCTTAATTTACTAGAAAATTACTTAACTACTCACAATATCTCACTAACCCACCCGTTCCCCCTCATAAAACAACTCATACAGCTAACTCTCAATCATAATTTCTTTATTTTTAATAATAATTTCTATAAACAAACTCAAGGACTATCAATGGGTTCCCCCCTTTCCCCTACCATAGCCAATATATTTATGGAATTAATCGAACATTATCACATTCTACCTAACCCCCATTTACAAAATACCACTTGGCTACGCTACGTAGATGATATTTTCATAGCCATCCCCCAACAAAAAGATTTCAATAATATATTAAACCTTATAAATAACATTCATCCCTCCATAAAATTCACACATGAACTCCCTAAACTCAATTCTTTACCATTCCTAGACACACTTTTAACCTGGAATAATTCTTCACAAATTACTTATGCTGTTTATAGAAAACCTTCCTCCCAACCCTCATATATTCACTGGTATTCTTCCCATTCAACAAATATAAAAAAAGCTACTCTCACATCCCTTTACCTTAGAGCTTTGAGAATCTGCTCCCCTAACCATTTACACACAGAAACAAAATACCTCCTCTCCACCTTCACACAGTTAAAATATCCTCCCCATATTATTAATTCATCCTTCCAAAACGCAAAACGAAAATTCTTTCAAATTTCTCAACAACAAAAAAACACAAATTCTACTTTCCTTCCCCTTCCTTTCCACTTAGACCGTAACATCAAAAAACATTTACCATCATCCATCTCCTTTACCCAAAATCACACTTTTTCTCTAAAACATACCCTCAGACCTCCTGTTTCAAAAAATCCCCAAACCCATTGTGTCTATAAAGTACCTTGCCATGATTGCCCCCTGGTTTACATAGGGGAGACCAATGATATCACCAGAAGAACGAATCAACATAATTATGATCTTACCACTGACGAGACCAACTCTGCCCTTACCAATCATCGTACTAACACAAATCATAGCATTAATACCCAAAATATCTCAGTATTAAAATATACAAATCATACAAAAAAAAGGAAAATAATAGAATCTATCTACATCCATAATACGCCTAATTTCAACAGAACTGCAGGAGATTTTAGGCTAGACCAAATCCAAAATTCCATTATACTTTCGTCAAAATACTTTAAACAGTTACAAAATAAACAAATAACCAACCAATAGCCTCTTCACTTGTTGTCTATTCTTTGGAGTGATGGCTCTTTTAATACTTGTTTCCCGAAGAGGCTTGACGCGAATCGCAAGCGAAAGCTCGAATATGTATTACTATTTTTAGTGTTATAAAATTCTTTCCCTCCCCCCCCCCTTATTATGTATGTTTGAAAGTGTTGGTGCGTTCTGTACCAAGTTTTATTTAAATAGTGTATTTATTGAAATAAAATTACATCTAACCTTCCCCCCTCACCCCAAGATGCAATTCTAAAAATTGTTATTAATTGCAATAACGAATAGTTGAAAATTGCCATCATCGCCAATATCGTATAAAATCAATATAAAACACCAAGGGTTAAAAAAATACTAAATAAAATCATCAACCTACGACAAAGTAGATTAACTATATTATTATTTATATATATATATATATATATATATATATATATATATATATATATATATCATATAATATATATATATAATAACAACCAATAACAACTATTAACTATATATATATATATATATGCTAACAATATATATATATATATATATGTTGCTCTATAACTGCTGTATATATAATAACAACATATATATATATATATATCTTTGCTGCTGTATATGTATAGTATATATGTATATAATATATATATATATATATATGTATGTAACATGTTACTAAATATATGTATAATATATCTTTAGCATAATATAATAATAATAATATAATAATACTAATAATATAATAATAATAATAATAATAATAATAATAATATATAATATAATATATATGTTTATAATAATAATAATATATGTATGTGCTTGTGTTATATATAATAATATAATATATATTAATAAGCAGCAACAATAACAATATATGTATATGTAACAACCAGCCATATGTAATAATATATGCATGTATATAATATAATAGCCATAATATAGCTAATATATGCTATATATATAATAATAATAATAACATATATAATAATATATAATAATAGCCTAATAATATATAATAATAATAACTATATATATATATAATGTGTAATATAATATATGTAATAATAATAATAATATAATAATAATAATATGTATATCTTTAACTTAATATATATATAACCTTATATGTAGCAACCCTTATATATATATTAATAACTGCTGCTGCTGCTATGTTATGCTAACAACATAGTATATATTAACCTTAATAATAACATATATATATATATATATATAACCTTAATAATAGCAACATGCTGCTATCTGCTGCTGCTGCTATATATAGCCAACAATATATACATAAATATATATATGGACATTTATAAATTAGTTGACTCCGTTAAATTAGGTTAGGATGAGTTTAGGCTAAGTTGGTTAGGTTAGGTTAGGTTAGGTTTGGTTAGGTTAGGTTAGGTTATTAGGTTAGGTTAAATTTTATGTATTTACCCTAAAATTATTAAAATAACGATACATTAGTATTGATTTTTCGTTCCTGGAGTCAACCACTTATAAATAACACCGCATATATATATATATATATATATATATATATATATATCTTTCTAATATATATATATATATATATATATATATATATATATATATATATATATATATATATATACAAACGTACGGTGGGGGGGTTGGGGGTCAGAACCTCGAAATTTCCAAATTGAATTTTTTACAGTTATCATATATATATATATATATATATATATATATATATATATATATATATATATATATATATATATATATATATATATATATATATATTTATAACCTAATATATATATATATGTATATATATATATATCTATAACTTATGTAAACAATAAATATATTATTATATATAATAATAATAATATAATATATTAATATTAATATATATAATAATATATAATAATAATATTAATAATATATTAATATATATAATAATAATATATAATATATAATAATAATAATAATATATAATAATCTTAATAATAATAATAATATATGTAATATCTTTATATATATATATATATAATATATATATATATATAACAATAATATATATATATATATGTAATAAGTATGTATATAACCAGTAATATATATATAATAATATATATATATATATATATATATATACATACATATATATGTAATATGTATATATATATGTAATAATAATAATATATATATATATATAATAATAATAATATAATATATATATGTATATATATAACAATAATATGCTAATATGTAATACTGTATATACTTTAATAACAACAATAATAATAATATAGCAACAATAATAATAATAACTATAATATTTCTATAATAATATGTAATAATAATAATAATGCATATATGTATATATAATAATAATATATCAATAATAATAATATGTCAGCATAACTCATAACATAATATGTTAATAACCAGCCCATATGTAATAACGCTATCGTATCTTCAATAATAATATAATAATATAACTATATATATATATATGTTATACGTATGAGGACAACTTGTAATATATAATAATATATATATATATATGCTATAACCAATAATAATAATAACTAATATATGTATATAGTATAATAATAATATAATAATAACTAATAATAATATATGTATATAATATAACATAATATATATATGTAATAGCTAACAATAATATATATAACGATTATTATAATTTTAAAAATCCCCAGGAATTTTCACCGTGCGCCCTTTATGTAATAATAACAATAATATATATATAATAATAACATAATAATAATAACCTAATAGCAACCAATACAGCCCATGTATATATATAATAACCAACCAACTATATGCTGCTGTATGTAGCAACATATATAGCTGTATATAATATATAACTAACTTCTATATATGTAACCCAACAATTTATAATAATAATATATATGTAACATATAACTATATATATG
The DNA here is from genome assembly GCA_015478945.1 of Trachelipus rathkii. NCBI lineage: Eukaryota > Metazoa > Arthropoda > Malacostraca > Isopoda > Trachelipodidae > Trachelipus > Trachelipus rathkii. Next base: position 45,787 of record JABUQX010095142.1, read on the forward strand.
GCATATGTATATAGCCAACATAACATAACTCTTCTTCATGTATATATACTCATATATATATATATATATATGTATATATAACATAATAATATAACTATATATATATATATATATATATAATAGAAGGTCTTAGTTATTAATTTCAATAGAACTGTATGTATTTATTTAAAAGTTTTTACATCGGTCTTCATAAGATATTATTTAATAACGTAAGCTTTCGGTCCTTAATTTTTTCTGGACCCTCTTCAGACGTTGTTATTTGAAGACTAAAGAATTAATAAAATTTTGTAAGATTATGTAAAAAAGTTGAAATATGAAAAGTAGTTTAAATGTGGGTAAAAATTGAACGTATATTCTCCTTTTTGTAAGTTAAAATTATTAAACTCATAGAATCACTATGCATACAAAACATTCCTAATTTTAACTTACAAAAAGGAGAATATACGTTCAATCCCACACTTACTAACTACTTTCCAAGGCCAGCTGGAATGGATCATAACAACAACATATATATATAGCAGCCTTATACTTATATATATATATATATATATCTATATATATATAGTAACTACTATATATAACTTCTTTCTTTCCTTATATATATATATATATATATATATATATATATAATACATAGCCTATGGGTTGCATTTCACTATGTATTACGATTTTAAGCCTAGTTAAGCTAAGGAAACGGTTCTCTATTTTTTACGATCTTAAGTTTAGTTTACTCTTACTTAATACTCTATTTAGAGATGGATTTGACTTTGCTTAAATGAATTTTTTTTCATTTTAAAATTATTTTGAAGCTAGGCGAAAATTGTCGAAAAGGAAAAATGGTCGACAGGTCAAATAGTCGAAATATGTGAAAAAAATTTGTAGACCATTTTCCTGTCGACCAAAATCTTATCAACCATATGGGCATTTTAAAAAAAAAAGGTGTCGACCCTTTTCCTCTTCATTTTGAACTTGTCGACCATTTTACAATATTAAATTTTTTCATATATCGATTAACAGATATCAATTTACTTTATTATTTAAAACTAAAGGAATACATACCATAGTGAAGACTGCAAAGATATCAAGAGTCGGGGTCTCTCGGCCCCCGGGGGACGACAGGGGGGACTTCGTCCCCCTCTGTCCCCCGTCGGCTCGAGCCCCCTAAATATTGAAGTTAAATTTGAAAAAGGGAAAAATCCCTCCTAATATACACGTGCATATATATATATATATATATATATATATATATATATATATATATATATATATATATATATATATATATATATATATATATATATATATATATATATATATATATAATAACATATATATATAATTTATATATATATATACATATATATATATATATATATATATATATATATATGTATATATATATATATATATATATATATATATATATATATATATATAACATATGATATATATATATAACTAATAATATGTATGTATGGCATATGTATGTAATAATATAATATTTTTTATATATATATATATATATATATATATATATATATATAATAATATATATAAATATATATATATATATATATATAATATATATATATATATATAATATATATATATATATATATATATATATATTTATATATAAATAATATATATATATGTACTATATATATATATAACTAATATTATATATATAATAATATATAATAACATATATATATATACATATATATGTAATAATAATAATATAATAATAATAATAATAATAATAATAACCATATAATAATAATATAATATAATATATATATATATATATATATATATAATATATATATATATATATATTTTATATGCATGTATAATAACCAATAATAATATATATGCTTAATAATATAATATAATAATAAATATATATATATATATATATATATTATATATATATATATATATATAATATATAATATATATATATTATATATATATATATAGTATATATATATATATATATAATAATATATATATATATATGTATATATATATATAATAATGTATATATATATATACATATATATAAATATATCTATATATATATATATATATAATATATATTTATATATATATATATATATATATATATATATATATATATATATATATATATATATATATATGTTAATGTGCTGTAATATATATATATATATATATATATATATATATATATATATAAATATATATATATATATATGCTATATATATATGCTATATACTCCATATATATATCATATAACTGTAACTCAACGTAATATATATGCTC
>JABUQX010095143.1:0-2500 GCA_015478945.1 Trachelipus rathkii
CCTCCGACTTGGTCCCGCCGCCTTCGCGCACCGTGTCCCGCTTTCCCGCCTCCGCCTCTGCCTCCGCCGCCACCCCCGGTTTGGTATACTCGTTTCGTCTTTCGTTCGCATTGTCATTGAGGAGATGGGGTTTTTACTCCTCCTTACTCCCCCCTCTCTTAGTTCACCCCCCATCTTGTGCTATATATAAAATTGGACAGGATAGGAACTCGAATCCTGTCCTTTCGGCTGCTCCATCACGGTGGTCACCAGGTAAGTATATGACTTATCTGGCCGTGCTAAAGCGGCCTTCCAGTCCTAATCTGAAATTATGTTTATATAGAAATTTGAGTTCAAATGTGTATTAAAATATGAAATAAATGAATAAAATTTTCATTCCCATACGTGCTTTGAGAGTTTCAAGGTGGATTAGTCTAATGAGGTTTGCGGTTAAAATGGCTTAAAAGTTAATCCCTTTCAGTTCACGGTTAATTACGTTTTCTCCGATATTCTGACCGATAAGATTACGCCCGGGTATGAAAAAGATAGTTTGTTCTGTGACAAGTTAATACTCATTATGATAGTATATATATATATATATCATATATATAATATATATATATTATAATAATATATATATATATTATATATATATATTAGATAATATATATATATATAATTATATTATATATATATATTATATAATATATTTATTTATTATTATATTATTATTATTATTTATTATTATTATTATTATTATTATTTTATTATAAGTTATTATTATTATTATTATTATTATTATTATTTTATTATTAATTATTATTATTATGTTTTAATCACAAAGGTACGAAAGTGTTTTAACTCTGTTCTTCTTCTATCCATTTTTGGGTTGGACGAGAGTCGCAGGTAATATTGCATCGATGCATCGATGCAGTAATACACACACACACACACCACACACACACACCCACACACACCAACACCACACACACACACACACACACACACACACACACACACACCACACACACACACATCACACACACACACACTCACTCACACACAGAAGATATTACAAGAGTCTTCTTCTTCTTCTACATCATCACAAATCCACAGCAAAACAGTGGAACAGTCACAAACGGCCTTAAAACAACAACAACAGAACAACTGTAAGCACAACAAACCAAACAAGCAGGACAACAAGGCAACACAACAACAAAGTCTTCCCACGTCACAACAACAAACGAACAACAACAGCTCCACAAACGACAGTAATATATATACTAATTACTATAATATTTTATATATATATATATATATATATTTATATATATATATATATATATATAACCTTTGATATTATAGGGTCCTATATATATATATATATATATATATATAGTATATATATATATATATATATATATATATAGATCTTCAACTTTCGAAATCACTGCAATTTCAGCCCCATCTTTTCCAATTTTAAACTATTACAATTAATCATTTTATTTTATCAATTTTGCATTTGACTGTTAATCACAAATAGTATTGAATACGATGTATTGTCATCAGTTGCGATAATTTTTTGAGAGAGTGAGAGAGTAGAGAGACGAGAGAGAGAGGAAGAGAGAGAGAGAGAGACGAGAGAAGAGAGAGAGAGAGAGAAGAGAGAGAGAGGGCAGAGAGAGAGGAACTGCTACGCTCATTAGTGACTTTCGTTTTCATCTTTTGTTTCTTGTGGTTCGGCGATTCAATGTATATATTCCAGACTTATTTTATTTTATTTTACTTTCCAGCTAAACGTAAAGTACCGATAGCCTTATAGTAGAGATAATCAGCAAAAAAGAAGTTACAAGAGAGTTTCTACTTCTTCTTCTCCTCACACAAAATCTCACAGCAAAGATAGTGCAGTCAAAACGCCTTAAAACAACGAAAAACAACAGCATCAACAACACAACAAACACAAAACAACACTAACAGGCAACAACACATCATAGTTAGTAGGGGGCATATGAAGTCCAGTGCCAGCAAACGCGCATACACAACATTACTCTCTGACATATTCAGTATACTCGAGTTAATGCAGCTCAAGTCACACTCAACCAACCCAGCGACGATCCTCATTAAAGCTTACAAGACATGCACAGCCACACACAACAAAAACAACAACAACACAAGCGACAGCAAACACTGCAACGACAGTAATATATATATAATATATAGTATATATAATATAATTATATTATATATAATATATATTATTCTATGATATATATATATATATATATGATATGAAATTATATATATATATATATAATATATATATAGTATATATAATATATATATATATATTATTACATATATATATATATAATATATTATATATATAATTCTATATATAATATATATATATATATATATATATATATATTATAATAATAATATATATATTATTATAATATATAATATTATATATAATATATATTATATATTATATTCAGCATGCCGATTCACTGCAAATTCA
>JABUQX010095143.1:25000-28666 GCA_015478945.1 Trachelipus rathkii
AAAAATTTCTAAGTTAAGAAAAGTTAAGTTAAGTTTAGTTTTTTAAGAAAATTATTTAGTGGCAAACTGGCGCTAATTCCAGAGCTTGCTTACACCTAAATTTTTGTAAAGCTTTACTCATTAGCACTGAACTTAGAAATTTTATGAGCTTTAGAAAATTTTATAAAAAAAAATAGTCAAAGTACAGATCTAAAAATACATAAAATATATATATATATATATATATATATATATATATATATATATATATATATATATATATATATATATATATATATATATATATATATATATATATATATATATATATATACAGTGACTCGTGTAAACTTGGCAATGAAAAAAAGGTTTATATATATATATATATATATATATATATATATATATATATATATATATATATATATATATATATATATATATATATATATATATATATATATATATATATATATATATATATATATCCTTTCTTTCTTTCTTTTCACCTTCCTCTTTGCCCCAAGATTGGGGGTAAGGTGCTGTACAAGCATCGGAAAAGAAAAGCAGTAGGAGAACATGACAAACGTCGAAAAGAAAGCCCAGCCTTACCGCCCCCTCTGTACCATTAATTAGGGAGAGCTCGTCACAGACAGAAAATCCACCCTAGAGCATCATGGGACCACGACGGACCCTCACTATGGTAAATCGTCAATGTAAGGGTTCATCCCCTGGCCCAGGTGGGCCACAACCATGCCCCCATACAAAACCCCGCCATTTTCTCCTATCATGCACCTTTATTCTCGCCTCTGCCAAACTCACATTTCTCTCCTTCAGACATTCGTTCACCGACTCAATCCACTTTCTCTTCGGTCTCCCAGCCGGTCGGTTCCCAACACACTCTCCACTATACATCCGCTTAACCAACCGACTATCATTCATCCTTTCCACATGACCAAACCATCTCAACATGCTTTCATTTATTCTCTCATTTACCCCTTTCTTCACACCACACCACTCTCTAATACGTTCATTCCTCACTTTATTAATTCTTTTTACACCTAGCATGCCCCTAAGATTGTCCATCTGAACACATTGAACTTTAGATCTATACTTCTTATTCCAGACCATAGTCTCACTACCATACAATAACACAGGTAACAACATACCCTCATGTAAGACTCTAGCACACTCAAGACTTAGTCCCTTTACATTCACCAACGATTTAATTGCACCAGCCACCTTCCTGCCATTCACAACTTTCCTACTACACTCTGCATCATCCGTTCCCTTCTCATCCAACACATACCCTAAATATTTAAACTCAGACACTTGCTCCAGCTGCTCATCATCTAACATAACTTCACACTGAGGACTGTCCTCACTCACAACCATAACCTTACTCTTATCTACGTTTACTTTCAAGCCCCTCCTTTTACACACCCTGCCAAATCTCTCTACCAATCCTCTCAAACTCTCTTCAGATTCGCCACACAGAACCAAATCATCCGCATATAATAGGTAGGGCACCCTCCACTCATCTCCTTTCTCCATCATTCTAACACCATTTCCTGCCATCCCCACCTCGAATTCTTTCATAACCCCATCCATATACAAATTGAATAACCAAGGAGACATAACACAACCCTGTCTCACTCCGCTATTAATCCTAAACCAATCACCATTGACACCATTTATTCTTACACACGCTTCACTATCGTCATACATATTTTTGATTCCATTCAGAAGCCTACCACCAACACCATATATCACTAATACCTGCCATAAAGCTTCCTTATTAACTCTATCATACGCCTGTTGTAAATCCATAAAACCTAAATATAATTTATTCCTCTTCTCCCTCATTTTCTCAATCATTTGTTTCAATGTAAAGATTTGATCCACACATCCTCTACCACTCCTAAACGCACCTTGTTCTTCACCAATCAGTCCTTCAGTCACTCGACGCACTCTTTCGAACAAAATACCAGCATATACCTTCCCTACAACACTCAATAAACTTATTCCCCTATAATTTCTACAGTTCCCCCTTTTCTCCCTTACCCTTATATAAGGGTACTATTACCGCCCTCCTCCAATCCCTTGGAACTATACCCTCCATAAACGCTTTATTACACAACTTCCAAATCCAATCAATCACCATCTCGCCTCCGCTCTTGATCATTTCACTAGTAATTTCATCTATACCTGCAGATTTACCATTCTTCAACTTTCTCACCCTACCCATTACCTCCTCCTTACTAATAACCTCATCCCCAAAATACCTATTCCTTCTTGCACCATCAAAACCACACATTCACTAACACCTCATCATTACTGTTAATATTGTGCAGATTTTCGAAGTGTTCTTTCCACACTCCCCTCACATCCATTTCATCAGTTACAAAAGCACCATCCCTATTCATTATTCTAAGCAGATTCCCCTTATTCTCATTCTTAACCTTTCGCGCTTCCTTCCAGAAGAGCTTCCTATTTCCTTGTATGTCCTCATTCATCCTCCTTCCAAACTGTTCATTTACCTCTTGTTTTCTCCTACGTATACACCTTTTAGTATTTCTTTTTCCTCCTTATATAATTCCAAGCATCTTTCTTTTGAAACTTCATCATTTGCTTTTAGTACATTCAACCACGCTTCTTTTTACCTTTAACCGCTTTCATCACCTCTTCATTCCACCATTCGCTGTTAACATTCTTACTTCCTATTTTAGCACATCCACACACTTCCTTTGCACTACTAACAATTGCTTCCTTCATTTGCCCCCAGATTTGTTCAGTATCAACTTGTTCACATTCAACCGATTTACTAGCGAGCGCTCTTACATACTTATCCTTATTCTCTTGCTCACTTAACTTCTCACTCTTAATTTTACCTACTTCCTTTCGTATCACCTTCCTCTCCATCAAGCCCCCCACTAACTTAATTTTACATAGAACAACATAATGATCCGATAATCCCATTCCTAAACCCCTCACTGATTTAACATCCAACACATACTTCAACATCTCCTTCTTCACCAACACAAAATCAATCATACTTTTCACTTCGATACCATCTCTACCTACACCAACTCTAGTTACTTGTGGATACTCTTGTGTTTAAAGAAAGTATTACTTACACACATACCTCTCTTCACAGAAATCAATCACCTTCCTACCATTCTCATTTTCTCCCCCCACCCCAAAACCACCTGTTATACCATCCCTTTTTTGATCACCTATCCAACCATTCAGGTCCCCCAACACTATCAATCTGAAGCTCCTACTCACCCCATCCAGAACATCATTCAAATTATCCCAAAAAATCGTACTCTCTTCAACGTTTCCCTCAGATGGACCATACGTCACAACCACACACACCTTGACCTTTTCAAACTTAAATTTAACCATTAAAATTCTAGGACTCACACACACAAAGTCTACCATAGCTTTGTACCACAGGTCACTCATCAAAATTACAACTCCTTCTCTCCTCTCTCATTCTCTTCCACACCAGCACTGCACACATTTCACATCCACACCTTAATTTCACCGTTTCCTTTCATCTTTGTTCCAGTCACAGCGAGCAAATCAAATTTGCCCCTTCTTCATCCATCACCTCTCTCCTCTTCTCCTCAACATTTATTCTCTGACATTCCATGTACCATACGATTCATACAATTTCGCCGA
>JABUQX010095144.1:5000-10000 GCA_015478945.1 Trachelipus rathkii
GTGGTGGTACACGGGTGGTAATTTCCCTCGAACACCTGCCACTGTGGTACCTATAGAAAAGAGATAAAGCACCAACATCTCACCGCAAAGATAGAGGGTCAAGTGAACTGGAAAGTACAGGACAGTTTATAAGCCTTTTGGCTTTTTACTTGACCATGTCCTAAAGCCGGGTGAAACCAGAGCCCCCACAGATATGAGAACAATACTCCATACAAGGACGGATGAGAGCCTTGTGTAGCTGGAGTAACTGAGAAGAGGAAAAAAAGTCTCGCAGTCTAAACAGAACTCTTAGTTTCTTTGAAGCCGCCCTAGCACCCGTTGTGAGGTGAGGTTTCCAAAACATTTTTTGTTTATGTTAAAAAAGGATGTTTATATGGTCAACAGGAGAGACGAGAGAACCGTCGAAAGATATAGGAAAGTTAGAACCTGTTTTAGAGAGGGAGATTTGTAGAAGTTGAGTTTTTAAAGAATTGAATTTCACAAGGTTGAGACGGGAACTATACATAATTCTCGACAGGGAAAATGGTCGACACGCAAATTTCAGAATTTTCAGGTGTCAAAAACGTCGACATCATTTTGGTCGACAGGATTTTGGTCGACAGCATTTGGGTCGACAACATTTTCTCATAATGTGTCCAAATCGTCGACACATTAAATAATCGATTAAATAATATCGATTAAATAATCGATAATTAATCGATCGATTAATCATTAAATAAATTTTCAGAAGGTGTCAAAAACGTCGACAAGATATATATATTATATATATATTATATATATATATATATATATATATTATAATAATTATATATATATATAGTATATATATATATATATTATATATATATATATATATATATATTATATATATATATTATATATACTATATTATATATATATATATATATTATATATATATATATATATATAATATATATTATATATATATATATATATATATAATATATATATATATATATATATATATATATATATATATATATTTAATATAAAGATAGAGAAAAAAATAACGGCCATAAATAGGGGGCTCGAGCCGACGGGGAACAGAAGGGGGGGACGGATTTCCCATACCCCCGTAGGGGAGGAGGCGAGGAACCCCTGCGACCCCAAATACCAAAAGAGTGGGGTTCCGGGAGCCCTCCCCGGAGGGGGGATTAGTCTACCCCGTAGTTCCCCGGAAGGCGAGAGACCCCGACTCCTGCCATCGGGGCAGTATACCCTTGGGGTATTCTTTATTTAAAAAAAAAAAAAATTCATGTCACTATGATATATCGATAGTAATATATCGATTAATCGATATAGTAAAAAAAAAATTTACTGTCAAAATTGTCGACACATTTTTTTTAAAAATGTCAAAATTGTAGACAGCATTTGGGTCGACAGCATTTGGGTCGACAACTTTTTGTCGACTATTTGACCTGTCGACCATTTTACCTGTCGACAATTATGTCCTAGCTTCGTTGAGACGACCACAATCGAAATTCAAAATCAAGATCAGCTACAGTAAAAAAGAATATATTTTTGGAATCAGGATAGCAAACATTGAAAGAGTTGAAGAGTGAGGGGTCGATTAATCGGCATATGAGTGGATAGAGTTAAATGTGCAGGTGAGAAGATCATTAATGAAAAGTAAGAATAAAGTAGGAGATAAGACCGAACCCTGAGGAACACCACTATTGACAGAAAAAGAAGAAGAAGTAGCTCCATCAACCACAGCCGATATTGAGTGACTTGAAAGAAAGCTAGACATAAGTAAGCAAAGAAAAGGAGGAAACCCAAAGGAGGGGAGCTTGGAGAGCAGTGACGCGTGCCATATCCGGTCAAATGCCTTTGGATATGTCGAGCGCCACCAGGCAATCTCCCCGTAGTTCCTAAGGGCGGAAACCATAAATCGGTTAAATAGGAAAGTATATCGCTAGTAGACCTTGAACGCCGAAAGTCGTACTGGTGATACCGGAAAGAAGAGAATGAGATTTCCAGATGGTCTAAGAAGTGAGAGTTTAGAAGGGTTTCAAAGATCTAGATTTAGAGATAAAGTGAGAGCTATAGGGCGATTGTTAGAAGATCAGAGCGGCCTCCTTTTTTCGGAATAGGTTGAACATGTGCGTGCTTCAACACTGAGGGAAAAGTGCTAGTATTGAGATAGAGAAAATAGTTGAACGAGGAGCGGGTCAGCACGTAAGCACATTCCCACAAAACTCGGGGAGGAATGCCATCCGGGCCATCCGCCTTCCTAACGTTCATAGATCTCAGGAGCCCATGCACCCAATCAAATGTAATCACAGGCAAAGACATAGGACACCTGAGAGGAGAAGGTGGAGGAGGAGGAATGCCAGAATCGTCCAGGGTTGAGTTAGAGGAAAATAGGAGGCCGAAGAGATTGGCCTTTTCAGTTGGAGAGTTAGCAACAGAGCCATCAGATCGAATAAGAGGAGCAAAGGATGATTTACAGAAGTTGTTATAGATGTTTTTAGCAAGAGGCCAGAAAGATTTGTTAGTAGGAGAACCAAGGAGGTTAGCGCACTTTCGTTTGATGAAAGCCCGCTTTGCTCGTCGAAGAGTATCCTCGCAACAATTTCTAGCTGAGTGAAAATTAGCGAGAGTGATAGGAGAACGAGAATTTTTCCACTCCCGATACACGCTGTCTCTAGCCTGAATGATTTTTTAGATTCTCTTTTTAGTTTTAGTTTTTCTTTTGAACAGTTAAGGAAAATGCGATCGACATGACAAGAAGAAAAGGGGACTATACCAAATTGTCGACAGGGAAAATGGTCGACACGCCATTTTCAAAATTTTCAGAAGGTGTCAAAAGCGTCGACAGGATTTTGGTCGACAGCATTTTGGTCGACAGAATTTTGGTCGACAAAATTTTCTCATAAGGTGTCCAAATCGTCGACACATCGATTAATCGGATTAATCATTAAATTTTTTAATATATATAAATATATAATATATATATATATATATATATATATTATATATATATATAAATATATAAATATATATATATATATATATATATATATATATATATATATATATATATATATATATTATTTGTAAAGGTATTACACGGCAATTTAGGGGGCTCGAGCCGACGGGGAATAGAAGGGGGGGACGATTTCCATAACCCGTAGGGGAGGGGCGGAGGAACCCCCGCGACACCCAAATACCAAAGAGCGGGGGTTCCGTAGACCCTCCTCCTGGAGGGGGGGGAATTAGTCCTACCTCCGTAGTTCCCAGGAAGGCCGAGAGACCCCGACTCCTGCCATCGGTGCGGTATACCCTTGGGGTATTCTTTAGTTAGAAAAAAAATTAAAAAAAAAAAATTTTAATTCATGTCAATATGATATATCGATATTAATACATCTCATAATCGATATTAAAAAAAAAAATTTAGTGTCCAAATCGTCGAACCATTTTTTAAAAAAATGTTCATATTGTCGACAGCATTTTGGTCGACAGGATTTTGGTCGACAACTTTTTGTCGACTATTTGACCTGTCGACCATTTTACCTGTCGACAATTTGGCCCTAGCTTCGAAGAAAATATAGGTAACTAAAATATTTCTTTACATCATTAATTATTAAACATTAATTAATATCAATATATTCAATTCTATGAATATAGACACGACGATCTACAAGTGTTACAAATTGAATTTTATTATTTAAATTACAAAAATGGTAATTGTAGTTTTCATCTTGTTAATAATTTTACTTATATTTTTATACACTTTACAAATCACAAATCTCAAACCACAAATTACAAATCACATATCACAAATAATACTTCTCATCACACTTGTTTAGATAATAATAATAATAATAATAATAATAATAATAAAATAATAATAATATAATATAATAATAATAATAATAATATAATATAATAATAATAATAATAATATAATAATCATTTCTTTTATATGATTTATGAAGCATTATTAATCATCATATTATTAATAATATAATATATAATTAATAATAATAATATAATAATAATAATAATAATATAATAATAATAATAATAATAAAATAAATAATAATAATATAATGATATAATAAATAAATACAATAATAATAATAATAATAATAATAATAATAATAATAATAATAATAATAATAATAATAATAATAATAATAATAATAATAATAATAATAATAATAATAATGAAAGAAAAAAAGTATATAAGAGAAGAAGAAGAAGAAGAAGAAGAAGAAGAAGAAGAGAGAAGAAGAAGAAAGAAGAAGAAGAAGAAGAAGAAGAAGAAGAAAGAAGAAGAAGAAGAAGAAGAAGAAGAAGAAGAAGAAGAAGAGAAGAAGAAGAAAGAAGAAGAGTAAAGAAGAAGAAGAGAAGAAGAAGAAGAAGAAGAAGTAGGAAAAAGAAGAAGAAGGAAGAGAAGAAGAAGAAGAAGAAGAGAAGAAGAAAGGAATAAGAAGAAGAAAGAAGAAGAAGAAAGAAGAAGAAAAAGGAAAAGAAGAAGAAGAAGAAAGGAAGAAGAAGAAGAAGAAGAAGAAGAAGAAGAAGAAGAAGAAGAAGAAGAAGAAGAAGAAGAAGAAGAAGAAGAAGAAGAAGAAGAAGAAGAAGAAGAAGAAGAAGAAAAGAAGAAGAAGAAGAAGAAGAAGAACTACAGAATACTACAATACTACAGAACACCGGCTAGCAAAGACTTTACAGTCCACTCAAGGCTAGTCTGTTTAGTATTTTTTGTTTATTTAATTTGTTGGATGTGTCTACTGTTTTAAAAAAACTTTATGTATTTTTTGAAATAAGCATATTTTTATTTTACCTATTTCTATGTAACATATGAGTCTGCTCACTTAGAGCAGATCTGCTTCTAAGCAACCAAACATCATAGTATGTTAAGTATTTTTGTTTATTTATTGTGTTGTGATCGATTTGATCACCGTCTTAGAACAGATATGTTCTATGCGGTGAACATCAAACCTATTTACTACAGTTATTCAGTGTGATCG
>JABUQX010095144.1:22500-27500 GCA_015478945.1 Trachelipus rathkii
TTTTACAATTTTCGAATTGAATATTCAGTTTAAAATACGAAATATTAAAAAATACGAAAATGTATGTCGTTTTTTTTAAATCCACTTTCAAATAAGCAATTTTGGATCGTTTTCAATAAAAAAAAATAATAAAAAAATAAATTTAGAATATTTGGACTGAACAAAAAATTTCAGCATTTCATTGAAATAAAATGTAAATACAAAAATACATGCTGAAATTTATCATATTTCGATTTCTACCTTCTGTCGAACATGTCGTTTGTCGATGAGATTGGTAACTAAGTCTCAAATGTTAAATGTTTATTTTTAAAGCACAGAAAGTTAAAACATTAATAAATTGTTTTCAAGTCTAAAAAATAAATTAAACCCTAATTGAAAAATCTAACTATAATATATTAAATTAAATATTCATAAAACCATAATCTATGGTATAGCTAAGGTAAAATAAAAAATAATTATTAAAAAAATAATTAAAAAATAAGTCTATAAAATAAATTAAACCCTAATTTGAAATTTGAAAAATCTATAATGTATTAAATTAAATATTCATAAAACCATAATAAAGGTAAAATAAAAAATAATTATTAAAAAATAATTAAAATATGCCTAAGAATAAACTAAACCATAATTTGAAAGGAAAAACCTAGCTATAATGTATTAAATTAAATATTCATAAAATTATAATCTAAGGTAAAACTAAGGTAAAATAAAAAATAATTATTAAAAAATAATTAAAAAAATAGGTCTAAAAAATAAATTAAACCCTAATTTGAAACTTGAAAACCCTAACTGTAATATATTAAATTAAATATTAATAAACCATAATCTAAGGTAAAACTAAGGTAAAATAAAAAATAATTAAAAAATGAATAAATAAAAAATATATTTTTTATATTTATAAGTTTTTCTTATTTTTTTTATATTACATTTTTATATAACATATTATTCATTTTCAAACAATTTTAAGCCCCCGTTCATCATCTATACTATATATTTTTTATTACTCACAATAATGTTTATAAAATCATTTTGTATTTATATTATTTTCAATACCTTCACTACAGAGTAAATCTCTTTCGAAGAACAGGAAGCACGGAATGTTAAAACTAGAAATCATTTTTTTCTTTTTTTTCTTTTCATTTGTGAAATTCTTTTTAACTTATTATTTTATTTACAAGGTTGATATATATATATATATTATATATTATATTATATATATATATATATAAATATATATATATATATATATATATGATATATATATATATAATATATATATATATATATATATATATATATATATTATTATATATATATATATATATATATAGTATATATATAATATATATATATATTTATATATAATATATAATATTATATATATATATATATATATATATATATATAATACTATATATATATATTATATATATATATATATTATATATATATTATATTATATATTATATATATTATATATATTAAAATATATATTATATATTATTATATATATATATATATATATATATATATTATATATATATATATATATATATATAATATATATAGTAATATAGATATAGAATATATATATATATATATTTATATATATTATATATAATATATATATATAAACTATATATATATATATATATATATATATGTGTGTGAAAGTATACTCTCTGCGAATATATATATATATATATATATATATATTATATTATTTAGTGGTATTGGTTGTTGATTTTTTTTTCTTTTGAAGATTGTGATACAATCTTGGAGGGGGAGTTGTATGACAGTTGGTTGATAGACCAACTAGCTCCTCAAATGCAAATGCAAATACGAAGGATTTCGTGAGCGGAAAGGATATTTATTCTCTGATGGTCTGATGAACAACAAGTCTTTTAAAAGTCGCTAGCCTGCATTAATTTGGATTATTTTGTGATAAAAGTTGTTGTCATTAAAGTAGAGGTTGGCAGCAAAGTTTATTCTTGATAAAAAAGTGCTTTGTTGTTGGAAACTATCTTGCTTTGTTGGTGGAAACCATCTTGGAGGTTTCGTGTCCCGTGAAATCGGGTAAGTTAAGTTAAATTTGTGTATATTTAAAATTATAACTCGTGTATAGTGAATTTATATAATAGTAAAAAGTTGATACTTAAAAAGTTTAAAGAATTATCAGTGAAATTCAATTGTATTTTTCATCAGAATTTGTGGAAAGTTAGCATCGAAAATATAGAGTTGGATTTAAATATTAAAGTGTGTTAATTTGGATTATAGGAAATAATGTAGGTTTCGATAACGCATTTGAGAGCAATAAAAGAGGTTTAGAGTTGAAATTTAATACGGAGAATCTTTATAGGAAATAAAGTTAGGTTGCGTTAAGTTCAGAAAGTGAAATATTTAGGTGTGAGTAAAGTTGAGTAGGTACAATATTTGTATTATGGATATTAAAGTTAGGTTGCGTTAAGTTCAGAAAGTGAAATATTTAGGTGTGAGTAAAGTTAATTTGAGTAGGTACAGTATTTGTATTATGAATATAGGTTAGGTTGCGTTAACGCAATCTGCTAGTAAAATATGGTGTCTTTTTAAACGTAATATTAGTCGTAAAATAGGTTGATATGATTTTGGGGGTATTTTGGGTAAAGTAAACTGATATAATATTTGGGTCAGTTGAGTTAGGTTATGTACGCAAACATTTTAGACGATAAAAATAACTTTGTTGGATTCTTTAATGAAAATATAGTTTTGAGGGTTCCGGACGTGCAATTTATTGATAAACAGGTGATAGGAAATTGGAATCAAGGTTACGTAATGATGAAGCATAAAATGGTTGCTGAAAATAGATATAAAGTTGGAAAATGTAGGTGAGAAGCGAGATGAATAGTATATATTTATTATTATTATTATTATTATTATTATTATTATTATTATTATTATTATTATTATTATTATTATTATTATTATTATTATTATTATTATTATTATTATTATTATTATTATTATTATTATTATTATTATTTATTATTATTATTTATTATTGTTATTTATTAAGCGTCATTGTTATTTTTATTAGCATATTTTGAGAGAACGAATGCGATCAACGTAAGTGAATTAGTATATCTGTTGTTGTATAAATGTGAGTTATTAGGTTGTAGCAGCGCTACGATTTATTATTATTATATTATTATTATTATTATTATTATTATTATTATTATTATTATTATTATTATTATTATTATTATTATTATTATTATTATTATTATTATTATTATTATTATTATTATTGGTTTCATCATTATTATGATTATTTATTATTATTAAATACGTATTAGAATATATATATAATATTATATATATATATATATATATATATATATATATATATATAGGTATTTTTTTTGTTTAAGGACCTGGTGCAGACCGGTTGGAAACCTGGTGCGGAGCCTGGTGCGGACCTGTTGTGGATCCGGTGCAAAGCTGGTGTGTGGATCCAGTGTTATTGGTGGAGACGAGTGTAGCGGCTCCAGAGTCATTGGTGGAGCTCCGGCGGTGTGAACACCACTAAAGAAGAATTGGAGGGTGCCGATATAGCACTCCCTATAATAAAGAAGACTTGGAGGGTGCCGATATAGCACTCCCTATAATAAAGAAGACTTGGAGGGTGCCGATATAGCACTCCCTATAATAAAGAAGAATTGGAGGGTGCCGATATAGCACTCCCTATAATAAAGAAGAATTGGAGGGTGCCGGTATAGCACTCCCTATAACAAAGAAGAATTGGAGGGTGCCGGTATAGCACTCCCTATAAAAGAAGTGTCTGAGGGTGCCTCTGTAGCACTCACTACCATCCCGGAAGTCTTAGTTTGAAGTAAGGTGTGGAATACCAGTACTGGGACAATTTTCATCAGTGGTCCACCGGAGTTGGAGATCATCAGGATCCATTACCAATAAAGTTACGTAGACAAATCGATCTGGTTAAGTATTCTGGTCACTTATTTGTGATACCAGAGTTGTGAATACATTGATAATATTTTGATGGGTGTTAATCCATCACAGACATTTAATATTGGAGTCACATATACTATTTTGTAAATATATTGTTTAGTAAAATTATTGATATTTTGGGGATATATTTATAGATAGGTTTAGCTTAGAGAGTTAGGAATTAGTTTGTATATATATATAGGTATGTCGATATTTTCTGGTGTATTATATTAATGAAAATATTTATCTGGTGTTTTTCTCTCGACCTTCCCCACTAGAGACGTGAACCCTTGCCTTGGCTCAGTATACCCTCCGTCAGCACGTATTGGTGGAGCCGGCAACAATATATATATATATATATATATATATATATATATATATATATATATATATATATATATATATATATATATATATATATATAATATATATAATTGACGGTGATTGACGTCATATTAGGAACCAGCGAGAGGTGCATATTTGTCGAGACTAGTTCAGTTACGCCTGAGATACTGTAGTGGGAGGTTGTGTGCCGCTGTGATATAGTGTAGCGCATTCCGACATTGAGTCCGAGTTCTTGTTTGTATACAAGGTTACCGTGTTTAGTTTTTATTTATATAATAACTGAAACCTTTCCTTATGTCTGCCTCTGCTAGTTCGTGTCGTAAGTGCTTAAACAGCCCCGATTCATTTTGCTATATATGTGGCAGTTTTACCATTCCCAGTCAAAGGACAAACATCAGTACATTTGTTGGGCAAGATTATTTTGCATATTTTAAAGTGAAGATTGGTGATCAAGATAAATCATGGGCCCCACACAAAGTGTGCAAGCAGTGTGTCGAGAGTTTACGGATGTGGACGAAGGGAAAACGTGATAAATTTCCATTTGGTATACCTATGATTTGGCGAGAGCCCAGAGATCACTCAAGTGATTGTTACTTTTGTATAGTAAAAACGTCAGGATATAACAAGAAAAACAAATGTAAAATAGAGTATCCTAGTTTACCATCAGCTAT
>JABUQX010095146.1:0-35000 GCA_015478945.1 Trachelipus rathkii
ATATGAGATATATATATAATATATTTTATATATATAATGACGTGATAATAGGTATATTAAAATATTTATGGGATAGAGGTTACATATAATATAATATGTATATAAAGTTTATATATTATCATATTATAATAGGTATATGCTTCCTATAATATACAACAGTATTAGTGGCTGGAAAAGAAGTGAAAGGTTACCATAATCGAGGTTACCGATCCTGAGTTGGTCTACCAAGTACAATTACGTAGCTGATACAGATTTGGATCTTTCATGAGAGTTAAGAAACAAGGGGCAGCCTCATTTGGTTGAGTTCAGAGGGCGTACCGCAGTGGTGGAGGAATGTCGAAAAAGGTTTAATTCTCGCGAGCATCAAGTGTCCGGGTTGTATATAAACTATAAAGAAATGTAGAGGGAGATAGAGGCACCCTACGTTGTCAAGCTGATTTAAATAACTAAAATGAAGTCATCTTTGTATTACATCCTAAAAGAGGGTTGGTCTGAAAAAGGTAGGTCACGAAAGAGAGCCTGAAGATGCGCGACAAGCATTTAATTAGCTAAGAAAGACGTAGGCGCGGTGTGTGGTCTCTATGGCGTAGATACGGATTGGCGCACCGTCTATAGATCCGCGAGGCGAGCACGCAGATGAGCGCGGAGCAGCTTGTATGCGGGCGCCCAAATAAAGGGCGGACTCCGACGGAAGCACCCGGTAGGAGGACGAGCGCGGCGCAGCGCGAGGGGAGAGAAGACCGGGCCACGCCTAAAATGTGGGAAACTAGGATAAATCATCTATCTCTCTGAGTAGGAACGTAGTTTATAGAGGACGACGAAGAGGGGAGGAGAGAGAGCTTTATTTATTAATATATATTATATTAATATATATATATAATTATATATAATTATATTGATATATATTATATAAATAATATAATAATATAAATAATATATATAATATATATATATATTATAAAATATATATATATATAGTATAATATAATACTATGGGTGCATATTGATGAGTATAGGATAGATATCTGACACCTAGGAATATCGTGCGAATATATTATATAATAATATATATTATATTATATATTATAATATATATATACGTATAATAATATATATATATATATATAAATATAGTATAATATATATATATATATATAATATAATATATAATATATATAATATATAATATATTTAATATAGCATTAGTATATATTATATATTTATTATATATATATTATATATATATATATATTTATTATTTATATATGATATTTAATATATAATTTTATATATGATATATATTTATATATATATATATTTAATAATAATATATATATATATATATTATATATATATATATATATAATATATATTTATATAATATTATAATATATATATATAATTTATATATATATATTAATATATATATAATAATATATATATACATATATATATAATATATTTATATTATATATATTATCATATATATATATAAATATAGATAATAATATATGATATATATATAATATATATAATATATTATATATATATATTTATATATAATATATTTAATATATATATTTTAATATATATATATATATATATATATATATTATATATTAATATAATATTATATATATTATATTTAATATATATATAATTTATATAATATATATATAATTATATTATAAATATAATTTATAATATATATATATACTTCCACCGTGGGGAAAACAGTTAAACCCCAATCTAGCAACTGTTTTGGGGAGGTAAAATTAACCCGGGTACATTTGATACCTTTGGCTACTGGGTTACAGTCTTGGTACAAAATAAAACAAAGCTAAAAAAAACCTAGCAAACTACTCAATTCGATGTTTTGTTAACAGTGTGCCAACTCAAAATATCAAAAGGCACTAGATTTTATTAAAAAAAAAGTCAAAAATGCCAAATTGATGTAAACAAGCAACTATAAGACGCCTTAGTATTTTTGCTTGAGGCTCTAAGACCCTTAAAATAAAGTGATTCTCTAGCTCTGGTCCATTTTGACTAGCAAATTTATACTGCCGTATCTTGGCAGCTCTATTTGCCAAAGCTTTTTGCATGCTGAAAATTTTTATTAAAAATATAATGCTACTTATTATTCGAAATTTCATATATTTCCTAAATATATTCCATACATCCAATCGGCACAGCTTCTTGAAGAACAATGATCCAATATGGCGCCTTTAATAACATATTTTCCCGCTCGGTATCTTAGGTATAATCGAAATACCTATATCGAATATCATTCTTAAACATAAAATTTTTTTTGGGTCAGACGAAATCTTCAGTTTAGCCTATATATATTAATATAGATATAGATATTATAAGTATAATATAAGTATATATAATATATATATATATATAATATATATATATATAATATATAGGCACTTGTCCCTTAATTAATAGGAAGTTACATAAAGAGACATCATATCGAAAAATCGCAGAACTCTGCTCGTGCAGCCTGCAGTGTCACGTGTTTACGCTAAAACAATGAAGAGATCGCGAGACTTGCCAACAAGTGTGCTTTTTTTATCATTGGTTAACTATTTGTCAATTTTTTAAATTTTTTTAAGGGGCTAGGAGCCGACGGAGGGACAGAGAAGGGGGACTGAGTCCCCCCGTTGTTCCCAGCTGAGGCTGAGAGACCATTGACTTCTTCCATCTTTTGCGAATTTAATCTGGGTATTCCATTAGTTAAAAAAAAAACTTAGTGGGCAACCCTGGCGCCTATTTCCTGAAAAATCGATAAAAAATGCGAGTTACTTTGTTTCGTCGAATATATATCAGGTTAACTTTAATTTTATAGGAAAGTTCCTATATATATATATATTATATATATATATAATATATATATAAAAATTATATAATATATAAGTAATATATATATATATATATATATATATATAATATATATATATATTATATATATAATATATATATATATAAAAGGTTACCATTAACGAGAAATCGGGACACCTACAGCTTACACATCATTTATATATATATATATATATATATATATTTATATATTATATATATATATAATATATATATATTATAATATATATATATATATATAATATTATTATATATATATATATATAATATATATAATATATATATATATCTACAAACTATCCACACTTATCTAAACCTGGACGTAAGAAGCCGTCAGTTCGAACCTAACCGAATGGATCGTGTTGCAAAAAAAGCTCACCTAACAGAGATGGATGTCGTTGTAAAAACCTCAACCCTAAACCGAGTTGGATCGTGGTTGCAAAAAACCTAAACCTAGACCGACGATATGACGTGTTTGCAATAAAACAAGCCTACACGCGAGATGATCGTGGTTGCAACAAATAAGTAAATAAAAAAGTCAACCTAACCGAGAATGGATCACTGAAAAAAAAACAAACTTAAAGCTACTAGATAATTTTTACAGTAAAAATACTAATATTTAAGTTTAACTAAATCAATAAATAAATAAAAAAGAATAATATATATGTATAAAATATAATATACTATATATAATATATATATATATATCATATATATATATATTATAATATATATATATTTCATTTATTTTTAATTTTCGAACTGTTAAGTTAAATTTTCAAATTCTTTTCGTTATATCATACCAAACATTCCAATGTTGGCACATATTTTCTTCTAAATACCGAATTTGAAATTGGTAAAAATATAAACATTAATCCGTCACCACTATTAATTCATTAATACCAGCACTGAAATTTTCTCATAGAAAACTAGATATAATGCACTACGACATAGAAATGACGTCATGTACATGATAAAACAATATCAGCTAAGATCGGAATAAAAACACCAATTATATTTCCGGTAGTCGGTTAGTGACAAAATTTCACGCTGATATATAAACACATATTGCCAACTCATATGTATATATGTTGGGAACTCACGTCTATATAGTGACTAACGTAGGCCCTACATAATGACTGTTATCGCTACCAATAAACGAAAAGACATAGATCAAATATAGATAAACCATATATATTGATATATTATAATTAATATATATTAATAATATATATATGAATATATATATATTATATAATATATATATATAAATATAATAATATATATATATAATATATAATATATATATTATGTACTATATATATATATATAATGTATGCGTTAGGTTAATAAGATAATCAAATTTATTTGTCATAAACTTACTCTTCGAACTGATGAAAACAAATCCTTTGGCCAGCCCCCGTGACAATCCAATCAAAAAACACTTTTAAGGTTCTCAAACCTGTATTGTAACAGTATCCAAGCTCTGTTAAGTGAGCTATCGGCCTGTGCAATACTGCAGAAACAAATCTATACTTAGAACTCACCAACTTATCTCTCTGGAGACCCTTCAAGTGAAACAAGGTTTCAAACATGTAAGAATATGTGAAATACAGTCAGTAAATACTTTATTAAAGTGAATGAAACCCGTGTTTCTGATCAAGTGCTTTTGGATCACTAAAACAACTGTTCTTTAACGACTTTAAAAGTAATTAGCTAATTGAATATTTAATAATGAAAAAGGTAAACACGTTTGGAAATACTCAGGAAAACCACCCTGAAAATTTAGAAATATTTTTTTTAACTAAAAAAAAATAAAATGAAAACGTACTGGTCTTACAAACTAGTTTTTAATAAGTCCATGAACCATGAGCCGAATGTCCCTTGGGTATCGGTATAGCATGCGCACTGCAAATATAGAACCTTCAGTACTATATACTTTATTATATTGTATATATATTATTATAAGTAATAAAATATATAATATATAGTATATATATATTATATAATTATATGATAGCCAAAAAAACTACGAGGTTTATAATTTCCATTGTACATGTAAGCCCGATGTTCTAAAGGTATCCCCGTATACATGCTAGCGTCACGCGCACGATATAGAACCAAAATACTAACTACCAATTGTATACTATATTATATATATATATAATATACTATATATATATATATATATATATATATATATATATATAATATATATATTATATATATATTATATATATATATATATATATATGTATAATCATATATATATATATTATATATATAATATATTATATATTATATATAATATATATAGTATATATATATATATATATATAATATATATATATTATTATATATAGTATATATATATTAAATGATCAAGCTAAATAATAAAAAAATAAATAAAATATCATAACAAATCTTTACAAATATTTATATAAATTTTTGCCCATAACTATAATAATATATATATATAAATATATCATATATAATAATAAAACATACATATAAACAAGATCAATAATATATATTATAAAGAGATAAAATATATTAACAAAAATATAGCTGGACTGACTGATTGGTTGCAAACAATAGAATATAATAATTTAACTTGTAAATTAAACTTTTCTAGTAATCTACCTCAAGACAATCGATCTATATATTGGTGTGACAAGAATGCGCTCAGCTGAACCAGAATAACAGCTGATGTTCTAAAGCAAGAAGTTGCCAACTAGTATTAAACAATCCCTTAATTTCAAAATAAATAAAAATGTGGTCTAAAATAATAAATAGGTATAAAATATAAAAATTTTAATCCGTCAACGTTTAATATTTTCTAACATGACAAATAATCTTTTTACCAAAACCTTCGATAAATACACTTCAATAATAAATACCCTTACCTGCTAGTGATATATTGCAACACCGCAGACCACTATGCACTTGCAAATCGCATTTACAGACGATGCTCATTTGAAATAGTAATGCAAAATTAAACCAAAAAAAAAATAAAACACAATTTATTTAAAACACAGCTTTAAACAACACCATTAGCTTACAAGAAAATATACAGTCCACACATTTCCACGATTGAAAATTACTAATACCATATTATTAAAAACTTACACAATACTTTGTAAGTGAAATATAAAATAAGACACTCCACGTAATATAAGAATATGCACACTATAGCAAATAATCAAATGATCAGCAAGGCATCAAGTCGCTACCAACTTAAATGCACCTCTAATTAACCGGCAAATTGAAAGCGAAAAAATAAAAAAAATTCATAATTTTACTATTTAATATCGATCTTTGAACTTCAATTATTTAATTAAATCCACATTCAATAAAAATAAATAACATGATGTAATATATTATTATTATCATCAAAAAACTAATATATACTAAACATTTAGAAAGATAGAAAGTTGGTATTTCTACAATCGAAACTCGTTCTCAAGAAATAACAAATTTTTCCTCTAAATCAAAACATGAAAAGCTAAATAATTTATATATTGTGCGCTTCACGACTATAAAAAATTATTAAATATTTTCCATAAACATTTATTCTATATATATAAAAAAAAAAAACCCCAATTAAAACCATATTATTAATTTTTCCATAGTAATACAACATTTAAAATAAAAATATAGCTTCAATAATAATGGTTCGTATGAATAATTTAGTACTGTAATATATGCACAGTTTTGCGAACGACGAGCCAATCAAAACTTTAGGTTCAAAAAAACGTCCGAAAGAACCAAAGTTTTCAATGGCTGTCGTTTACTCACAAAATAACAAACATATTTACAATATTATGACTGGACCTTTGCTGCAATCGTAACTCAAATATATATAAAAAATGATAAGAGAACTTGCAATGGCATGATGTTGGCCATTACTTTCAAATACATAAATGAAGTAATGTTATATATTACATGTACAATTGCATTACATATATATATAATATAAATAAATATAATTATATATATATATTATATATAATATATATATATATAATATATATATATAAATTAATATAATTATATATATAATATATCATAATATAATATATATATATTATTATATATATAATATATATAGTTATATATATATACTATATATATATATATATATATAAAATAAATTATACTATATTATACTATATATTATATATATATATATATAAATATATATAATATATATAATATATATAAAGTATATATTATATATACGTATATATATTATGATATAATATATATATATTAATTTGTAAATAGGACATGGCAAGTGGGGCTCGAGCCGACTGGAACAGAGGGGGACGTTTTCCATACCCCGTAGGGGAGGGGTGAGGAACCCCCGCGACATACCCTCTCTTCTTTTTAGCTGCATTTCGTTATCCTCTACGGAGAGGGAGACTTGAGCGCCGGTATTAGGCTGAGAGAACCCGAATCCTGTCATCTCTGCGGTTTACCTTTGGAGTTTTCTTTAGTTAAAAAAAAAATAAATAAATAAAAACCCTC
This sequence comes from Trachelipus rathkii, assembly GCA_015478945.1. Lineage (NCBI taxonomy): Eukaryota > Metazoa > Arthropoda > Malacostraca > Isopoda > Trachelipodidae > Trachelipus > Trachelipus rathkii. The sequence goes on from JABUQX010095146.1 coordinate 7,414, forward strand.
TAGGGGCAGATTCGTAACAGCAATAAGATTTCGGACATTTGAACATGAATTTCTTTTCTCCTTATAATTAAACAATGTTTCTTACTTATTTTTGACACTTTTTATTTAGAATTAACCCTTTCTAATTGTAAATACTAATAATTTCTAATATATATTTTCATTTTAACAAACGACTTGCATTTTCGATACTTAAAAGGAAACGACATCATACTCAAACAACTTAACGTAACTACTGAAACAATACAAATAGAAATAATCTTATTTGTAAATAGGCTAGTAATTCTTTATTTTCATTTAACAAAAATGCGTTTTCGAGACTTAAAAGAAACGAAATCTTGCTCAAATATCTTACACGTAAATACTATAAAGAATTATAGCTCCGTATTCACCAAACGGTAGAAGTTTCCTTACGCATCCGTAGAAGCAGCACCTGACAAATAAGCTTACTTTATTTCCGACATACACAACTTCAAAGCACTATTTTCCCTATAATTTTTACATCAATTAAAATTACTCATATATAAATAATAATATTAAAATTTAACTTACCTTCTAATATCAGTTATTATACATTAAATCATAAAACTATATGTAGATTACTATATATACGATATAATACTATATATATATATATATATATATATATATATATATATATATATATATTATAGTGGCTTGAGTCTTTCGTCTGAGCGCAAATTACTTTAAAAGTCAAAACCGATACCCTTATCGATAAATGCATAACTTAGAAATAGCTGACATATTAAAGCTATTTCAAAATTTCAATAGACGCCATCTTTGTCCAGTTCGTTTCTATAATCCGTATAGTGTAGATGCGATTTTCTTTCGTACGTTAAAGATGAATTTATATGATTGTTTGATACTATTTTAATGATGAATCGACTTTCACAAGGCGTTTTACAGATTTAAATTGAATTTAGAACGTAAAGATTTCCCATGATAATGTCAATCATTCCTAAAATCTATTCGCTATTGATGGCAAATGTTAAAATTAAAGATTTAATTTATCCGATTTTAAATATGGAATTTAAATGATTCTAATTCCATAGTTAGGTGGTGTCCCATAAACTAAAGATTGTGAAAGATTTCCTCTGTCTGAGAACGTAATAGTAACATATTTGAAGACAACAAAACTGTTTTGAGAGCTTTCTTTTAGGAAGCTATTGCTGAGGAATTAGTTATCTACCTTTAAACAATGGGAATTTTGGTTTCTTATATCATTGGAGTAAGTTCAGTTCGCTATTGATGTGAAAATTTAAATTTAAAGATTTATTTACTCGATTTTAAATATGAATTTATATGATCTATTTCATATTTGTGTTTCCATAACTAAAATTGGTTAAAAATTTAATTTCTAATTTTAATTTAATTTGAAGCACAATGTTTTGAAGCTTTTTTGGAAAATATTGCGAGGAGTTAGTTACCTTTAAACAGTGAATATATGTATTTACAATATAATTCTAAGCCCTATGGTTACTAAAATCGACCTTGTTTTATCAAGCAAGCAAGAACTGATCAAGATGAAATCCAAAGAGCCACTCCTCTCTCGATGAGAAAATTTCTGAACCAAAATTCTGTAGTATGTTCGTAAGTTCGTTGTAGAATATTCGAAAATGGCTGACGTGGTATATTGACAACGAAGAATCCAATCCTCTATAGAAATATGTTGAAAACGTAAAATTAACAAATGATTAGAATCACAGTTCCACAATCAAGAATTAAATCATAAATACTCTATAGAATGGCTGATCTTGAGTTTATTTTCCGGCTTCTAACTCGATAATAATAATTAAACAAACGACTATTTCTGGCATAGTAACACAAATTATATTGAATCCTCCCATGTTTAATGCTATAAATTCCTAAAATTCTCAAATCAATGGATTCCTAAAATATTGGCAACCTGTAAAATCTGGCAACATGTCATCACTCAAGCTACAAATCTGACGCTTAATTAATCATTACTAAATTTCAAAATATGATAGGTCAATTTCGTGAATCCAAAATACTTAAATATCATCTTCTAGTGAAATATTTCTTTAAAACATTAATGTTACTACAAAAATAATCTTGAAATTATACTATTGATAACAAAATCACATTATATGATAAATTTAGCAAAATATATCAAAATGCAATAGCTCTAGGTCTCGCATGTTTAGCTTCTCAAAGTCACAAACATTACGAAAATCTGCCATTTTAACCGAAAGGTTAATATATTATACCTTTTCATGGCTTGCTTATAACAACTACAGAATAAGCTCATAACATGCAAACCTCTAAAGACCCTATTTATGTTTTGAAAACATTTAAAATTTTTCCCTAAACGGGAACTGTCAAATAAGTTAGGCTAAGCTGAAAATGAATGAAATACATTAAGTATACTAAAACTAAAATACACTCACCATTTTGTTGATAGAGAGGGTGCCACTACGACACCTCCCTTTTTAAGACTTACATGATGGCTATAGGAAACAAAAAGGATCAACAAGCTGCAAATGTTAAATCCTTTCAAAATGTCGGGTGGTACGAGTAAATTGTATTGTGATCTCCATTAAATGTTTACTGGCACGAGGGTTGTTGGGTCCCATCTGATTCGTGATCAACCTTCTCGGCACTCTCCATCATCGTTGGTCCATTTTGTCCACTCTTCCTCTCAGCTTGACGGAACCCTTCCTTCTTTCGTCCCTGCACACCATTGTCACCTCCCCTTCTCACTTTAACATTTTGTTTCAAAGGTCTCCTATTTCTAGATCCGTCCTTTGCTTTTATTTGTTCCCTCCTTCGATGTTGTTGTCTGGCAGTTGCAATTCGACTCCTTTTTCTTCCAATTGCTGTCTTAAATCTTGATCCGGCTTCTGTTGTTGTACTACTTCTCGAAAGAACTGGTATCCGCTTGGACTAATCTTTTTGATGTACTTCCAATGACTTGCAAGTAACCTCCAGAAATAGATATTGGTTTGTTGTTGGAAATGTACTCCATCAAGTAGTGGTCCAACATAGAATATTCGTGGTCTACTCTGACGTTCTCGCTTATGCTGTAAAAGGTTATCCATTTGGCCTAATGCTAGGTGCTCATTTTATAAAAATTTCCTTGGTCTTTCCATTTCATAGTCCATTTTTTCCAGTTCAGCTTGAGCTTCTACTTAGTCACTCTCGAGTTAATCCTCCAAATACTTCTTTAAATCTGAGTGGTATTAAACCGGTCGAAGTGTGGAATAAAAGGCACAGTGACAACGATGTTGCAGTAAGGATATTTGTCCTTCCAAATCTTGAGTTTATCAATGATGGTAATAACAATGATTTCAGTAGTCATTTCCCTAATGGGAACCATTAACTTTACCCCAGTATTTTTCCACCAGACCAATTTGGTGAATTCACAATGCAGACCCACCATCACTAATAGTTTTATTAATTCACTTCCCGTTCTGTAATTTTCTTCCAAAATTTTATCCATTTTTTCTAGTAATTCAAGGTAAGTGGCACCATTTGCCTGAAATCTTATTAAACTTTGTTGGCGTTCATATTTCGCCACTTGAGCCAAGGATTGAATTCGGCTATCCCCTACAATCACTACAAACTCGTTTCCCCACATTATGTATGTATGTCTGAAATAAAATGGATACATTAATTATTTTATACAAACACCAACCTCCAAAATACCTCACCCGTTCACAACTTCGAACTCCTTAAACTCCCATAATAGACAATTTCCAATCCTTGTCTACTTAAAAGGTTGAACAACTTGATAATACCTCCATTATTAACTCATCTTCCGATGACACTCAATTAAACATTTATTGTTCTGCTTTTTTCCCCATCTAATATTATTCAGGTCGTCATAATATCAGTGGTTTTCTTTCAGGAATAGACATTATTTACACTTCAAAACGGGATGAACTGAAACGAAATGAACTCGCATCTCCAAAAGTTACGCTGCTATTAGTATAAACCATACTATCTTCTAAAATTTCATCAATAGTATCCTTCTTTGGGTGAACAATCTATTTCATGATATGATTTGTTTATCAAAGATTCCAAAATATGAGTTCGACTATAACCGGAGGGTTTATCTTGTACATCAATATTCGAGGGTGTCTCAAAAATAAGCACCCTAGGGACTTCTTCAGGTGTTAATTGAATTTTCAACTTAGCAAACTTATTCCAATTTACTTTAAATATCTGAGCACTTTCTTCAACATCGAATCATTCAAAATCACTTCCAGAGTCATCATCAAAACCTTCAAAATCATATATAGGGTTAATATCATCATTTATTCTGGGGATTATATTATGATTTACTTTTTCTAAACCCAAAGTCGTATCATGCCATCTTTTCAATTGATCATGATGAACACGATAGAGTCAGGATTGTCTATACATATGCTGAATATCATACATAACTATTCTCATACACTTTAACAATCTTGAATGGTCAATGATACTTCTCTTGATATATTCATCACATGATGACCTTTAAACACAACTTTCTTGAACTAAATCATCTAAATCAAACCCTTGGTAATGTTCTTGTTTATCTTTCCATATCGCCCGTTTTGACATCTGAAGTGATACATTATTTAAAAAGACTTCTGCAGGAGTCAATCTAATCTCTCAGTGGTAAGTATGATTATACACAGAAGTAATATGGCCAATTTGTTCATCCCATTCCTTTACATCTTCCAGCATCCTAAGCATATTTAACAAAGTCCAGTTGACTTTTTCTACAACTCCATTAGTTCTAGGCATATTAGCCACAGTGAGACGATGTCTTTTGTTTTAAATAGTCTCCAAATAATTGATTTGTAAATTCAGCTCCATTGTCAGATTGTATTTCCAAAGGATCCTTCAGGGAAGCAAACAACATGGTTTTCAAAGAACTAAGTACAGTCACAGCAGTTTTATTTTCAGAGGTACCATCATGATCCATTTGGAATACAGGTCAACAGCTACTAGCAAATATTTATTTTCTCTTAGTTTTTGGTAATTCCATCAAATCGATGGCCACAATATCAAAGGGTTTCTTTACCCTGACCTTGAGTAACGGTGGTCTGGCTTGTCTTGCTGGCAACAACTTCTTCTGTTGACATATCACACAACACCTAGTATTTTTTTCACTCATTTGTCGAGTTTCGGGGTGCCAAGCGATCTCATTTAACTTATTTACTAGTTTATCCCTGCCAGGATGATAGTGTGCTTTGTGAAAATCAATTAAGATATCTTTCATATCTTCAAAAGCAATCAGAGGGACTTTAGTACTCCCCTTTTGTTTGTACCATATATTATTTTCTGTATTTATTTCCCCAATATACCTAATATAACCACGTAATCTAAAATCTGTTCGTAATAATTTCCTCTTCATAGTATTACTTAACTGTCTATTAAGTATATCAACTAATTTCTTTATAGCGGGATCTATTTTCTATCGATTTTTTATTTCTTGATCTAATTCTTCAATATTGTTCTTATACTTCAACTCTATTCGTTTATCTCCATTTTTATCCACATTATTATTAATAAGTTCTTCTTCTGTATCTTCCATCTCCTCATTAACTACTTCGGTGATAGTAAAGAATTCTTCCATATCTTCCAAATCTTTGTTATTTTCTTCTGCCTCTGATCCTAATTCAACACTGTTTTCTTCGTCTTCTAATTCGAAAATTACTACTTCCCTATTTTCATGATTTCTTAAAGTAGTCTCTAATACCTCAGAGTCAGGACCATAGGCGTTTAAATTCTCTTGAGCATCGACGAATTCTTTTTTCCAATAAATCAAAATGTAAACCATGTATACTTAACAATTTGCAAACAAGTACCTTCCCACATGCTACTCTATTATATTGAACATAATTATCTTTAGTATAATAGACACGAATAATGATATTATATATCTGAGCACAAGCCTCTATTACTTCAGCGGTTACTAAAGTTCCCGACATTAACATTCTTCTTAAATTTTGTTTATTTTGACTATTTTCAGCCAACCCATACTTTGTCTAATGTTCTTGAACTTCACTTATAGCTTTATTCCGTATGGTCTTATGTTCATTGCTATTTTTAAACAAGAAATTGGACAACGCTATGAATAAAGAATTTCCTCCACCTCTTATGTATTTCAACTGAAACCCAATAGGTAACACATCCTCTTCCATTTCTATATTTTTTTTCTTCTGGTACACATCTGGACAAAAAATCACTTAGGTGATTAAACTTCCCAGGTAAATATTTCACTTCAAAATCATATTCGGCTAAGTCTGTTAAAGTACGTGCAATCCGAGCATTAACACCGGCCATATTATGTAATTATGTCAATGGTTGATGGTCAGACCAAATGACAAACCTTCTACTAAAAAGAAAAGTCTTGAAAACCTTCACTCACCATCTGAGCGCGGCCATTTCTTTTTTAAGAACACTATATCTCAACTGAGCACTCCCAAAACACATAGAAGCATAAGCAATAACTTTATTTTCTCCATCTTAGTATTGTTTTAAACAAGCTCCAGCAGCGACTCTGGATGCGTCAACAAATAGTTCTAAAGGTTGAGGGCTCTCATAATCTGGAAATGCCAAAATTGGGGGGTTCACACAAACCCCTTTTTAGAGTATCAAAAGATGTTTGACATTCGTGTGTCCATTTTATACCTCTTCCAGATGTTAATTTAGACAATGGTTTCATCAATTGAGCAGCATTATAAATATGTCAACGATAATAATTCACACTGACCAAGAAACTTTGAACTTGTTTCACTGTTTTTGGTATAGGTGCTCTTTGTATTGCTTCTATGTGATCCTTCAATGGTAATAACCCTTCATGACTCACTTTCTGTCCAAGAAATTTAACTTTTCTCCTAAATAACAGACATTTTTCAGGTTTTATTTTAAGACGGTATTTCTTTAATTGTTGTAACACTAGATCTAAATTCATTAAATGATCTTCAAAATTCTTTCCTAAAATCAAAATATCGTCTAAATACGCCAAAACTATGTTCTGGATAAGTCGGACAACATGAGGTTCACTAATCTTTGAAAGGTGCTTGGTGAATTGCAGAGACCATTGGCAATCTTGAAAACTCCATATGTTTAGTATTGGTGGAAAAAAGCAGTAAATTGACAAGAACTTTCTTCCATGGGGAGATTATAATATCCCTTCGTCATATCTAATAAACTAAAATAAACACTTCCTTTCAAACTATATATGTAATCGTTTATCGCTGGTAAAGGAAAACTGTCTTTTATTGTTCTGTCATTCACCTGCTTATAGTCCACACAAACACGAATTTGCCCATCTTTTTTAATTACCGGGACTATAGGACTACTCCAAGGACTCCTAGAATTTTTTATAATTCCTTGTTCTTCTAACAACTTTAACTCAACATCTACTTTTTCTTGGATTTTAGGATTGAATCTTCGTACCTTTTGTTGGTGGGGGTATAATCATACATCTTAATCTTATGTTGCACCTGATCGGTATATCCTACGTCGTTAGCATCTTTGCTAATTATTTCCTCATATTCTATTAACACTTGATGTACTAAATCTTTTTGTACTTCCGGCGAATCAGTTTCTTCCAACTTAAATCTTTCTCTTAAACTCAACTGTATTGTTGTTTCTGTCTCAGATTTCCTAGGATCTTCACCCACCTCCATCAACTGATTATTACATTCCTGTAATTCTACATTTCTGACCGTTTACTCATTTTTATCTAATCTACTCGTTTCATCACCTAAATTTACAACATTGATAAAGGCTGTTTGTCCTTTATTGACGGTGTTCGACAACATTATCCCATTATCTTGCAGTTATCTATATATTGAAGGTAGCTCAAAGTTCCTCGACCAATCTAATTCACTTTTCCGTATATGACCTGGCGGTATTGAAATACTATTCTTAAGTTTTAATTCTATATCCTTATACGGGACAGAATTCTTGAACAACCTACAAAGAACGCCTTCTTTCTCGTGTTCTCTTTTACATATAATTACAGATAATTTGTTATATATATTATATATATATAATATAATATATATATATATTATATATATATATATATATATTATAATATATAAAATATATATATTAGTATATATATATATATTAAATTATTATGTTAGGGTTTAGCGTGTTTGGCATACACAATCAATTCGGTTAGGTCTCGCATTTTTTTTTTTTGGGGTAACGAGCGATAAATCTAGTAGTCCTCCGTTTGGGCAACGACGGATAAATCTAGTTAGGTTCCTATACTGTACGGCTTTAAAAGTCTAGGTTACGGATAATCAGTGGGGCTTAGTGTAGACATCAGATTTAATATATTATATATATATATATATATATAATCTATATATAGTATATAGTATAAATATAATATATAATATATATATTATATTATGATAATTATATATATATATTATATATTTATATATATTTATAGTGAATGGTCCGGATGTCAAAATTTGACTGTTTTGCGGATGCGGATTGCAACCTTCGCGATCTTTACTCTTTGAAGTTTCAATTAAAAAAAATTATATACTAATATATATGATATATATATATACTATAATATAATATATCATATATATATATATAATATATATATATATATAATGAATAGTATAATATATATATACTATAAATATTAATATATCATTATATATATTATATATATATATATATAATATAATATAGTGATTAACATGAACTATATTTATTAATATAATAATAATAGTATAATATATATAATTATATCTATTATATATTTATATATATATATATATATATATATATATTATATAATCTATAATATATATGATATTATATATATAATATATATATATATAATATATATAATTAGTGTGCAATGACATGACATGATAATATATAATATAATATAGTAATATATATATAATATATATATATATAATTATATATATATATATAATAATATATATATATATAATATATATAATAATATATATATGTTAGTGATGGACATGACTATGACATAAATTATATATAATATATATGATATATATAATATATATACGATAATATATATAATATATAATATTATAGTATATATATATATATACTATAAACGTCAATCCTTAATTTCAATAATATCAATAAACTCGTCTAATGATAAAGATGCCAATCTAATAATGTATTTATATGCATTAATCAAATGTAAAAAACATCCTCAACATCCTCAATTTTTCAAAAGGAGGAAGCGGATGTGCCGTTAATCTGAGGAATGGCGGACTGTGTCGATTTAGGTGCGATAGTGTCCGTAAAGTGCTGATCTGCGGATGTCAATGTTCCATCTCTAACATATATAATTATATAATAATATATATATTATAATATATATATATATATATATATTAATATATATATATATATATATTATATAATTAGAGCAAAAACTTCGTTTCTTCGTTCAAGGTAGAGAAAATTCTGCGGATCGGCTCGGCGCTTTTCGCCGTACCATAACGTCTATCGGTCTTCGAGCCTCCCTGACTGGAAATTAATGTTTTTAGGGGGAGTCGACCCGATGGGGACAAGAGGGGTGAACGGCAAGTCCCTCCCGTCGTCCACCTAGAGGCCGAGAGACCCTCCCAACAACTGATATACTGTGGTCTACTCTAAGGGAGTTTCGTTAGTTTAAATCATTTAAAAAGACTTTACATATATATATATAGTATATATATATAAATATAATATTATATAAGTATATAATATATATAATATATATAACTATATAGTATTATTAATATATATATATAATATATATATCATATATAGGGGTTTAATAATATCCACAGGCTCCACATAATTTTCTGAAAAAATCTGTCCAAAATCAGATAATATCGACAGTATATATAGGTCGGATATATTACTATTATAATCATTTTATATATTAATATTATATTATTATTACATATTATAGTATTATTTTTAAATATGCACTAATATATTATATTTTCTATTACATAGTTATTATAATTCGCTAATATTGTTTCGATATGCATTTTATTATTATAATATTTATTAGTATTGTCAGTATAATATTGATTTTGGACTTTTTTCAGAAAATAGCTGGGGGGGTTCTCCTTGTGCCTTATCACTTACCAATAGATATCATATATATATGATATATATATAATAATATATATATATATATAATATATATATATATAATCTATGATATATATATAATAATATAATATATATATTATCAAATATAGACTAGTATCGAAAAGCGCGAAATTGATCCGCAAGACTTCTTAATTAGGCCTCGCCTACTTTTGCCTAATATATATAATATTATATATATATATATAATACTAGTTGCCAGATAATATATTATATTATTAATATATCATATATATTATATATATATTATATATATATTAATAAATATATATATAATATATATATATATATATTAATATATTATATATCATAAATAATATATATATATATTTATATTATAATTCAGCGCACATATATTTTTGCTTGTGTGCGCTTGTAGAGAAAAGTGTCTCCAAGTTAAACAATTTTTCTAGTATATATTTTTTGCAGTTAATTGTCTAGATATATATTGTATATATATCTAAACTGTTTCAAAAAGTCGAGACCTACACTTTTCAAAGACATTATCTATTAATTGCGTTCCAGGTGAACAAAATTTTCGGCAATTAGTCATCTTTGCGGAAAATATGGTAATAGTAGTGCAGAGGGTTGTCACCCCTGATTTTTATGAAAATCGCAGGATATATAAAAAAATATGAAAACTATACTGTTATAAATTATCGCATCGCTCCTTTTATGAAAAAAAGTTACAGCCTCTCAGTTGTTAAAACTAACAGACTTTTCATTTTTGATCCATCTAGGTTAGGTCTCATTTCAGGACCTCTTGTTCAGGTTATAAGTTTTGTTAGGTGTACACAGAGAAAATCTATGTATACTTAGCAAATCTTATAACCTGAACTAGGATGGCCCTAAGAAGAGCACGAGGCTCACTATTTTTTTTTATAAGAAAGCCTATGGGAAAATTTTCAACTTTGAGAGGCTCTAACTTTTTTATCCTAGAGACTTAAATCATTTTCGTTTTTTAAAAAATTCCTATTGGATTTTTAACAACTATAAGGCCTTAACTTTTTTTTCTACAGAGAGCGATGATTTTAGTTTTCACTATCTTTCTTCATTATTTTTTTGTTTTTAGAGTATTTCCTGTGATTTTCATAAAAATCGGGGGTGACACCCCTCTGCACTACTATTAACCGAAAAGATTATTTTGGGTTATTTGGTTATTTTTTAAAAATCTTTTTGCAATAATTGCTTATTTAATCAAAGGTGTTTTATATTAAATTTAAATCGTGCGTTTTGCTTATATAATAAGTCGAATTTTTTTGCGTATTTTTTTTTGGGCGTTTTCAAATCATTTTAAGATCTTTTTGAAGACGAATTACTCCCATAAATCATGTCGCAGTTGGAGGACAGTGTCAGAAGAGTTTGGGAGGGAGGACAATGACACCCCCTCTCCAGAAGAATTATTTGACCTCACGAAAGATGTTAGATCAAAACTGTCCCCAATTAAGAGACTGAGAGCAGTGATTAAAAGAAAGATCTCGCTCCTTTTCAAAAATCTTCTAGATCTTTCTGGCACAGAAAGCCATGAAGATAGTCACATCGTCTCCTCTAAATTGAAGGAAATTAATTCAAAATTGGAAGAAGTTAAAAACTTTGATGCTCTGATAGAAGAGGTAATCACAAAATCATCTATTCTTCAATATGACTCGTCTCTCTTAGACGAAGAGATAATCAAGGTGGTTCAGTATCATACGCAGAACGAAAAATCAATCTGGCGAATGACACTTTCAAGTTCACCATCTCCTCCGTCTGCGCATACTGCAGCTTTAGAGGCCTCTTTATTTATTAGGTTAACGTTCAGCGTCAAGAGATGCAGAGTATAAAAAAAATATTCAAAAATCAAAGCAGGAAGTAAAGATCCCTGCAAGCAAGAGTTAAGGGGTGAGTGGGACAGGCATTCTTTCCTCTATTTCCTTCTGTCCTTCCAAAATATTTATGGGGCCAGAAAAGATATTTCTAGTGTTACAAAGAATGTGGGGTATAAATATTCTCTAATTCATTCGCTTTAAAATGTAAATTTTGCAACACAACGCATCGCATAATTTCTTGCGAAGTATATTCATCTGAAAGAATAAAAGGTCGCTGTAAAGAGCTGCGATGTGCTTCAACTGCTCAAGCATAAAACAGTTCGCTAATAAATGTCCTGCAAAAAGGTATGGACTTAGTCACCCATGCGGAAATTGGGGTAAAAAATCCCACGTAACGGCTCTATGCTTTCAAAATAGTCATAACGTGTCCGATGGCTTTTCAGAAGATAGTCGTTCGTCAACATCAGTCGTGGATGAGGAAAATAGTTCAAGCGACGGCTTTTTCAATATAATGATCTGTATATAATAGCAGGTGCAGCCTCAATTCCGTGGTTAAATATTCTGCCCGCCTCTCCCTTAACACTCAAGAAGGCAATAAAGTAGTCCTTGTCGTGTGCTACTTCAACGTAGGTATAGTCAGTCCACTATCTTTCATAGGAGCAATCTAAAAATTGTGGCGAGTCAATGAAAATACGTCTTCCTAGTGTCACCAAGAGCCTCAATAAAACCATTTTTTGGGACGAGTAAATTGAGACCTTGCCGTCTTTAAAATTTTAATGAGATGGGCAGTGTGTGAAATATTTTAGCCTACCATGTATATATCGATCGAAATGGATATCGGCTGTTTATTAAAGGTCTGACGAGGCTTACTGAAAAATAATTTACCCAATAATGGATTCCTAGAGTTGCAGTAGTCACGACTTAGAAAATGGTTTGACCTGGGTTTCAAATATTCAGGGGTACTTGGTTCGGATGCCTCATTGATAAAGCATATTTAATACAAGTAAAGTCCGTTTCGGGGCAGATGCCCGGTAAATAGTGTGGCAGATTGGGTGTCGCCTCCCGATTTTACAGATGAAAATCAAGGATATACTCTAAAAAATAATATGTAAGAATAAGTATGAAACGAAATTGAATAATGAAAACTAAAATCATTGCTCTCTCAAAGTTGTTAAAGAAATCGCATATAAATTTTTAAAAAAAATTTTTTTTTTTTTTTATTATATCCCTGTTGATTTTTTAAAATCGGCGGCGTGACATCCCTCTGCTCACTACTGAATTTACCCAGAGCCCTAGGAACTGTCGTGGGTACGTGCCTTTCGGACCTATAACATCTTTTTGACACCTTCAAAGAATGAAATAAGATATGCAGCATAATTCTTCGCCTAAAGCTGTCAAAAAATCATGACAGAAATTCGAGCAATAAATGTATCCATCAAATATTCAAAGATATGCTGTCAGGAACGTCCAAAACATATAGGATCAATCTTGTATGGAATCGGGTACCTTTCGTACTTCCGACCGCTCTTACATTACTCAACATCCGAGTCTGATTGGCAATGTGGCCTGGAAGAATTTCCTATAAATTTAGTCTCTGGGTATCAATGAGGAGGCGGGACCCAGGGTCCATTGTCGAAAAATGTCAGTAGGATTCCACGAAGGAATAGAGTTCTCGATACGGAACTGTACCTCGTGGTAACTTCCGTGGTTTCAAGATACTCTAGCAGGTTCCATCCAAGTCATCACGTTGCTCTGCCTACAATCGCAACTGAGTTAAAACAGTTTTTGGTCTGTCTGCAAGGCTGCTTGACAAGTAATTTGGGCAAATATTCAAAGAATATCCTAAGGGAAGGTTTATATGAGGCGTGAAAGTGCGTTGAAAGATTAGTCATGAAATTTCTCATAGGGATACCACCCATCACGACCTATAATCAAATGAACCCTTCAATGACGACAAAAATTCGTAGCCTCCTTCTGTACTGTATGCCTGGAAGAATAAATTGTAAGTCCTTTCACTTTAATCAAGCATCGTATCCAGGAGATTAGATCGCTTCCCTAATTTAAATTATTAACTTGTCCTTCAAGAACAAACCAAAGTTGATTCGGTCTGGCGAAGGCCTTCTCAGATCAATTTAGTTGGAAAGAGAGGTCAGAAAGCACACGTTTTTTCGCTTTTTTCTGAGAGGCAAATCTTGAAATTAACTACTCGCTACCGTTATGCCTACCATAAATCTTTCTGGTTTGGCTGTCATCCCTTAAACGTCCTATGGGGTTTGTGATACACATCGACGCAGCAAAAAAAAATATGCTTCCTATCCCTGTACCATCTCTTCCAAAATAATCGTCTAACCGTTGACACATTTTTTATACACCTTCGTCTGTCAACGAACTTAAAGATATTTTTTCAAAAGGCAACTCTCACCAATTATGAGTTGAGGGGGGGCGCTTTCAACCTTTGTGGCTCCTGAAACTCCGATTGTCCGGTTCAAAGAAAATATTTCGAGGCGGGGGGTAAACTTGCAAACATCGAAGTGATGAAGAAAGAATTCTAGGGTATTTATGTAATATCGTTCAAGATAGTCCGAGTTTCACTTTCATTAAATAGTCTCTACAAACAGACTTTGTCCCTGTCGTGAGATTGTCAAATAGTATTCGATCCCCTATGACTTTTACCTTCCGTCATCAGTTCGAGGCCGCTTATGAAGTTAAAAAACTTGGAAGGTGGACTGTGGTGCGGGAATATATCAAATCGGCTTCCCTGAAATCAACAATGCACTGGGAGAAAGTTTGAAGCAAAGACACCAATCTCTTCTAAAGGAAGTCTCTTTTAAAAAAGCGTTACGCTGCTTCATTTAGTCAGTGATGCGTGATTAAAGTAAGTTCAATTATATTCTTAACGAATGCAAGCACTGTTCTTTATGGCTTCGTGGGTGGTACTGTCTCGTCAGCTGCAGAGGTCCAAGATCCATCTTCTGGTCAAACGGAAAAATCTTGCTTCTTCTGTACCAAAAGGAAAAACTCTTCCCCATGTTTAGAATGTTTTTTTTGGCATTGAAGTGCTTACCACAAATGTTGAGTGGACTGACAGGTGTCAAGTTCAAAGAATTGAACATACTCTTCAACTCGCGGATAACTCTTTATCCAAAATGATATCTTGAAAGTCAAGTAAATATTCGTGAAGAACAAGGTGCATGACATTCACACCATGAGCTCTTCGCTTCAAAAGATATTCGGCAAGTTCCAAATTCCTCTTCGTCAGAACAGATGATAATCAAGTCAGCCGACGTCTGACCAGAGGCATTTGCCTTTCAAAAGAGTTTCAAAATAGAACATGTCCTTTTGAACTAAAGGGCCAAAATGGCTCTTTAAATAGTGTTTACTGGCATCGGCTGAACTGAAAATAGCGCCTCTAATTTTTGCTGCTGTTCAAGGTGGCAATGAAATATTCACATTTACACTCTCATCGAGTAGTTGCTTTATTTTTCCAGTCAAGAGGTGTGACAAATAATCACGATTTAAAAGCACGTCTGTATTGTCTGCGAATACAGAAAGAGTTTCAATTTCTAAAAGAGATCAAAAATATTTCTTGGTTCACGGGCCAAGTTCAGGACTCAGTAAATAATCTGAACCTGTTCTTGGATGAAAATAATCTCATCAGGAGTAGGGGTCGCTGTCAAGATGTAATTATTAAAATTGATATAATTAATCCCATCTTGCTCTCAAAAGGTCACCACCTCTCAAAATTAATCATAAGAGATGCTCAAAATAAGCGTAAGCATCTAGGCATACAAGCCACTCTTACAAATAATGACGGCTTCAAGGCTCTGGGTGACATCAGCGCGTACCTCTATAAAGAATGTTTTGCAGTAATGCATAGTCTGCAAAATGTTCAATAATTTTGCTTTTCGGTACCCGCGATTCACCAATTATTTAAAAGACCAGGTGGAATTATTCAGGCCTTTTAAAAATGTAGGTGTTGATTAAACCAAACATTGGTGGGTTAAAGTCGAGGGTTCTGCCCCAGCCCAAAGAATGTTCATTATTATTTACACCTGTCTATGTATTCGCGCGGTCATTTGGACCTTATAGATGACATGTCATCTAGATCATTTATTCAGTTTTCAACGATTTGTTAATAGTTTCGGAGTGCCAGACTGTGTCTATAGTGACAACGCGCACCCATTCAATTAAGGTACTGACTTTCTGCAAAAAACTCTAAGTCGTGTCCCAGGAACTTTCCTCGTGTCAGAGAATGAGGGTGAGTTTTTAAGAAAAAAACAGATTTCGCACAAGCGCATTCTTCTCTATAGTCCATGGGTGGAAAGCCAGCCAGAACAGTTGATACGCGTGGTAAAAGCTTGTCTAAGACAACTGAACGTTCATCGTGAGTAATTTCGATATTACGCTTTTGTCAGAAATTGCTGACGTAATTAATTCACGTTCTCTCACTTATACCACCATTCGAATGAGATATTACCACTCACTCCCAACGATTTCATCAAACCATTATCAAAACCCGATATGGGTTTACCCTGATGAGCTGGGTCAAATAATCAGTTCTAGGACTCAACTTCGGCTCAGAAAGAGCTAATGAT
Organism: Trachelipus rathkii; assembly: GCA_015478945.1. Classification (NCBI taxonomy): domain Eukaryota; kingdom Metazoa; phylum Arthropoda; class Malacostraca; order Isopoda; family Trachelipodidae; genus Trachelipus; species Trachelipus rathkii. The sequence goes on from JABUQX010095146.1 coordinate 23,987, forward strand.
GAGCTGGGTCAAATAATCAGTTCTAGGACTCAACTTCGGCTCAGAAAGAGCTAATGAAGTCTCTCAAATATTCTTAAGAAAAACTCGAAGAATTTCGTACCAGAGGGTACAATGAGTACCTTCCTAGTCTTAGAGAGACTGGAAGAGATCTCTACCAGGTCAGCTGGAATAATTTAATCAAAAAGGATGACGTTATTATCAAAATTCCAGTAAAAGAACGTCCTTACTGGCAGATGGGGGTAGTAGTAGACCTTATACACGGTGACGACAAAGCCAGATCGGTATACGTCAGAACTCCTGGGGGACAAGTGAGCTTGTACCCAGTCAAGTACTTGTATCCCCTGGAGTTCTCTCTGACCACAGTGGTGTTCAACACCTTCATCGTTAAATAGTTCTTGTCCTTCCTGCAAATTCATCATCAAATATTCCTGGAGGGGTGAACTCCCCTGCTACATCTGCGATGGATGCTGGAAGTTCATCAACGCCAATTGGTAGAGATATCAAAATAGTTGGCCTAAGCGGAAAGCTGCAGAAGCTGTCAAGAAAAATCTTCTGATGTATGATTAATCGGAAGAATCAGAGTAAATATTCTGCAGCTGTTTTCAAAATATTCATTTCAAATACTCAAGTTCTGACTTCTGCTCTTTAGAGGCCAGAAGCCCCCCCTTCCCCCGGGAGGAATTAAAAACTACTAGTCAGGGTTGCCGAGGTGAGCGGGGATAATCAAGCTAAAAGAGGTAGCTTTCTGGAAACCTGGGGTTGCCAAAGTTAGAGGAGAAAACGATCGCTTCAATATTGGAGAAATCATTCTTTTTTTTGACATCAAATTTTCAAGTCGTTCTAGGAATTCGTATATTTCCATTCACTTTGAAACTCTGTGGAGTAACCAGCTTTGTTTTCAAAGCTTTTCGGGTGATAACCTAAATTTATTCATATAGTGCGTAGTCATTTTGGCATATCAAAGCCGGCTTGATAATCATTAGTTCAATAGTCAAGAAATTCTTCAATTGTTAAGGCACACTTTTCAAGTAATCAGAAGACCGTTCTCCTAAAGTTTAAACATTCAGGAAAGCTTGTAACGGTGAACTCCCTTGTTTTCAGGCATGAGAAGACCAACATTTTATCAAGTTTGAAAAATAATTATAATTTTTTAGTGTATTTTAAGTTAACTTAATATTCCAGCTATAGTGAAGATCCTACTCTTTCCAGGAAATATATCTCTAAATAATCTAATCTTGCAATCTTTAGAAAATAAAACCTTATATTCGCCAATATCGAATTGCTTAAAGAATTAAGGCGGCTCCACACATGCGAAGTTTGTCGAACCCTTTGCCAAACATCCAATATGTGTATTGGGTAGATTTTGGCAAGCCGTTTGCTCATCTGTGCTCTTGGTTCTTGCCCAAAAAACAAATCTTTTCCCACAAGGCGTATGAATAAAGATTTGTTGTATTTGGCAAACCAAGTAAATGAAAAGCTCTGCCAAAAATGGCCATACACACATGGGGTGTTTAACAAAAGGCTTCTGCGAGAACTCCGCTATGTGGGAGCCGCTTTAGTCTCTTCTAAATTTGAACGAAAAAAAAATTCCAGATTTGCCCCACTCAAATCTTCACATCAAAATATATATGATTCAATATTTTATACTTATATATAATATAAATATATTATATATATATATATTATATATATAATATATATATATATATAATATATATATATATTATAATACTATTATATATATAGTATATAATATATATATATAATATAATAATAGTATATATATATATATATATATATATATAATTATTAATATTTATGTAAAAGGATGGCCAAACAGGACATCAGGGTCATAAGAGCTGTTGTTAATTCGAAATATTCTTACCAATCAACGTTTCGAGCCCAAAACACCATTACTCATCATCTGGATACTGAAAAAATCATTATGAAATATAATATCGTATACCTAATTAACGGTTCCCTTAGGAAAACAGACCCTATCAAATTTAATATATAATATATTATTATAATATAATATATAATATATAAATATATATATATTAATAATATGTATAATATTACTATATAGTTATATATAATAATATATATATATAATAGTATATTTATATTAATATATTAAATCGGCGAATCTATTAATGTAATGAAGTCAAAATCAGAAACCTATAATTAAAAAATCAGATAAAGCACAATGAGCAATTAAAGATATTTCAAAAGAAACGGTCATTAAAATTATCTATGGAAATGCGAGGTAATGAATTTTTTTTGCTACAATTCAATCAATTTATAACTAGTTAATGATCAGAAGCAGCCAAATTAATGACATAATTTGTACAAATATATTTAAGTAAGGCGATTAAAAAAGGGTATTAATTTAGGAAGGGCTTCGGAACCGGCAAATTTTTTTTCGGCTCCATCATATTAAAATTACTCGGCTCCAGCATTTTAAAATTTTACAATTTCCCAGCTCAAGCATTTTAACATTTCCCGACTGCAGCATTTTAAAATTACCTACCTCCGACTCCGGATTCTACATTTTAAAATTGTTCTGCTCCGGCTCCGGCTCTGGCTCCGGCTCCTATTTATAATTCTATTTATAATTCTATCTCCATTTGCACTTATAAAATCTTTTAATTCTTTCGTACATAACTTTATGGGGATGATGAAAATGAATGTTAATAAATGACAATCTTAATTAACTTAGAATATTTGTAAAGATTTTAAGAAATACAGAAGAATAATTCATTCTTCCTAAATTTTAATATAATTTCTCTCTAAACAATTACATTTGTGTAATATAATTTTATTAAAAAGTTTTTATTTTTTTTATTTTTTTAAACAATCATATTTCAGTTTCATCCTAAAGTTTAAAATAATTCTTCTTTGAACTATAAGCCTGAGATATATAATAAATTATTTCAAACAGATTTTTTGTTATTAAGAAAACAATTATTCACTTTCTTCCTAAATTTTAAAATAACTTCTCTTTGAACTGCCGAACCAGATTTCTGTTCGATAGTGTAATAAACTTTTTAAGTCCTAGTTCACAAAGAGCCTTCCTAGCTTTCAATAGTCAGATTCAACGTTATATTAGGAAATCTGAACTTGCTGGATCAACTAAGATTCGGCTGACATAAAAATATTCCGCTTTCAGTTACATTCTTTCCCTTCTTTTCCTGGAATTTATTTGATTTCCTAAAATCCCCTTCTCTATAAATTTCCTACAGTCAATCTTTTGATTGAATTTTTTGTTGTAAAGTAGGATGTTTTAATAATTCTTTGGTGTTTCGATTTGTTTTCCACTGGTGAACGTAAAACGTTGAGACTCCACAACATCGTGGTGTGCAAACTGTGTAACTATAATCGGAAACATAGCCTTTTCCATAGTTTTATCAAGTTCATTCTTGAAACACTATTACTAATATTCGTTTTGCGACTTTTCATAAAATCCAGTACACATTTACCCAGCTTCCTGTTCTTCCATCCTCTATTTATTTCGCTAATTTAATTTTTCAATTCGTGCTGATCAATGTTTGGATTGCGGTTATTAGTGACTTAAGCTATTACTTGGTCTCTTATTTCGAATTCTTTCAAAAAGGTCAAATTAAACAAATTCTTTTTAATATTCGCCTGAAATGTTCGAAAATTGGTATCTTCTTAATGCTTAACGTTTTAGTAATCTTTTTGATTTTATCTTCGGTCCTCAAATCTAATAATAACAAAATAATTTAGCCCCCTAAAATTTCTGCTCCGGCCTCTAGTCCCCTCGCCCCAAATGATTCAGCTCATGCCTAATAAAAAATTTCACGCTCCGGCTTCCAGCTCCAACCCAAAACCCTGCGGCTCCGCAACCCTAAATTTATGGGCCTAACTCTCCGAATCTTCGTTACTTCAAGAGCTACTGCAGCGAAAAATATAAAGATTAAAATTTGAGGATGTAAATTTCTTTGCAGCTAGCTTAAAGATTTCTAAAGTCTGATAAAATCTAAAGATTTAGATTTGTGAGATAATTCGCTTGAAGAATCTTCAAGATCTTAACTAATTTTTACTGTGAAACGAACCATGTGAGAATTTACCATTAACGTTCGTTGAATTACCAAATAATATACAAGAAATTGGAAGTTACAAATTATAGCGATGCAGATAACCCTATCCATAGTCACTCTGTATTATAATTTGTATTATAAATTTTTTTTACACTGCTTTATCACGAGTACAGCTCTTTAGGAATGGGGCGTTAAAATAAGAAAAAAAGACAAACCTACCCAGTCCAACCTAACGCGATCTCGAAAGTTTGAACCTTGAAGTATTGGGGATATTCAGCAAAAAAGCATATGATAAAGAATTTCACAAAACAGATGTGGCAGGAAAGGAGGCATCCCAGAAATCAAGCCTAGAGATGCCGATTTTTACCCTAAATTCATGAGGATACACGGAACTCCTTCTGTAACGAGGACGTCGCAACGGTGGTGAAATGCTTGCTAATGGTTAACTCCCTCGAGTATCTGCCGTGTAACACCTATAGAAAAGAGCGCTCCACCGTCACGTCTCGCGGATAATAAGTCAAGGGTGTTAGAAAGTAGACAGTTTATCAATCTCTTAGACTTGACCCTATTCAAAAGTTGGGTAGAACGAACTCCCCCCCCCCAGTTTGTCAAGAGTACTACATATAAGACCTATGTAGCTAAGAAAATAAATGTCGCAGTTAGAATAGAATTCCAAGCATTGAAGCTACTTTATTAAATATAATTATAAATATATACCTATTACTATATAGTATAATACCTTACCTATATATATATATTATATTACTATTATATCAATATATATTATATATATATTTATAATATCATACTTTATTACCTATATATATAATTATATATAATATATATACCATATGATATATATATATATATATATTAGTCATGAATAAAATGTAAATAAACTTTAATTAAAACATAATGATTTTAATAAAATTTACTTATTACATATCAAAATATGACGTAACAGCCAGTTAAGCCAGTAAAGCAAACGCATTGCAATGGGGTTGTGATAGGCTCATGTTCTGCTTTACTGCTTTAGGATATGTAAAGTACATTTTTTAATACTAATTTCATAAAATGTTAGTAAAAATTATTATAAAACTATCTTTACTTAATACCTATGAATATATATATATTATATATATAATATACTATATATATATATCTATATATATATATAATACTAATTATATATATATTATTATAATATACATACTATATATATAAATATTCCACCCTAATATATAATATATATATTATAATATACTATTAACATATATATCATATATATTATATTATACCATAGAATGTACACGTATCATCTACTACATATACCGATACCATAATCTCCAACTCCCTCACTAATCCACCTACATATCGCTCTATTACTATAAATAACTCACCTCACTATGCTGCCACCCTAATAGCCCACTGACTCAATTACTAGTAATACATCTTACCTACTTACAATATAGACATCACTGAATCAAAACTACAGTGTTAAATAAGAACTAGTCTAATCCTAATCAACCATAATGATTTTAAAACACTCGAACATTCCTTATACTTCTCCATTCACCATCTCAACAATATACGTAACACGCGTGCCGTTACAGAGCATAAATGCCGGAAGCGACCACGATGCTACTCGATTGCACAGCTCAGCTAGACCGCTTTGACAACTGCCATAAGGAACGCTCTGCTCGTCATTCCGCGGCTACTGGCGCCTCATTACTGCTCCATCCATCGGATAGATGAAGCGCTATGCCTAACAGACTACAGCATCCGAGTAACATGCCGCTGCTTTTGAGCGATAAATATCTTCTTTAACCTAATTTTTAGTATCAAAACAATAATAATGTCATCAAGACGTATCTTTGACTCTTAACTAACAGATGTCTACATATATAACTCACTCAACAGTTCATACTGATTTCTCACGAGATAACCACGATATATTGGTCTCATTCAAACGTGCAGTTTACAGCTCTGGGGTTGTACAAAAAATGTGTTTTAACCTTAAAAATCATTCTCTTCATAAAATAAAATTATAAATGTTTAAGTATAAAATAAAATGGCCGACTCATAGTATAGAAAACGGTATATTTAAAAAGAAAATACAAAATAGTGTCTTCACTCTATTAAAAAAATTTACATTGACATTACAACTATGAAATAATGCGGCTGGAAACGCATGCGGGCGCGGTCTGGTTTTCTTTCGATCTCCCCTTCGTGTGTCTCTTTGGAGTGTTGAAACCTTCGGCCATCTTACTTCGGCTTTCTCTCTGTCTTTCGTCTTTTTTCAAAGGTGAACACCCTCCTTGGAAGTCTTCAAACTCATTTTGGGCTTCTAAAACTCACACAAAAGAATTCTACTCCATTAAAAACATAGGTATAGATACCTCATTTGTCATAATATATGTTAGGAGCAAGAATTCCAATCAGGCTCCACCATTACCAGCTCCGGCTCCGGATTATGTAATACACCAGTTTTTTTAACATCACCATTCCATTTCATTCATTCTCTTCTATATGTATACCAAATTTCAGCTTTCTAAGTAAATTTTAAGTTTTGGTGGGCTGGGTCCCCCTACCCCCATTGGACGTAGCAACTTGAAACATTGGCTACATCGATGTTGATCTATATAAAGAAGACATGCCAAGTTTGAAGAGGATACAATTCTCTAACACCTCCTTCGCTAAGGTATGGTATTTAGGTTCATTTGAGGTCGAAATGAAACCATATAAATGACCCCCCTCTGGGGCCATGGGGACTCTGGCATTCGGGAAAGTAACCACGGGCATCTCATTTTTGAGATGTTCTACCCCCGTGATAACCCGTTCATGAAACGTTTTGACGCAAGGTAAGCCACCACATAAAAACGCCATGTATGCTACTTCTAAAACGTACCGGTTTAAAGGGCATGTTCGACAATAGTAGGAATCGACTAGGCGTACCTCAAAACATATTAGCCAACACCAAGTTCAGCTTTGTAGCTTACATAATATTATATTAGCCGGATAATCCGGTAATATAGTAATATATAATAAAATAATATTCAATTCCTTAGCCTCGGTCAAAGATTGCATCAACATCTTTATGTCACATATAAGATCTGAATAGTATTTATCCACATTACATTTTTCTTTGCTGTATGAGTCTATAATAACTATATTACTATATATATATATATTAATTATATATATATATTATATATTCATACCGTATATATTATATTATACTATATATGATATTATATATATAATATATATATATACATATATCTACATATACTATTACTATATATATATATATATATAGATATACATATATACCTATTAAATATTATCATTATTATAATTATATTATATTCATATAAATATATATATTATTATATAATATTACCGCAGCGCGAGCCTCATAAACGCGACACGCCCGCCTATCGCAAAAGTCACCACAACTCCAAGCCGCCACATATATAGTATAAATCGGATTATAATTTTGGAGATGATTCCTATAGAAATTGATCTTAAAATCTTACATATTTCTCGGCGTATTGACACGGTCCTTGGGTTAAATACCCTGTACTTCCCCAAAAGGGTTGGTGGCTCGAGTTCGAGTCGGAACTGAGGCGCTTCCATTTTTGAACAACATGACACAGACTGTCGACAGGGATGATGTTGGTGTGGTGGAATTTCGCTGAGACACTGATCCCGGTCGACATTGTGTGCGGCGGAATGGAGCAGCAGAGAGGGGTGGAGGGGACCAGGAAAGAGGGTGGGACAGACCTCCATGCGGAGGGCTACACGACGAGCATAGCAGTCATGGCGACTGGGTCGTGGTGTGGGAGTTTGGGAAGGATGGTGACTTAAGGGCGGCAGGGAGGTCAAGAGGATCATCCAATCACGGGTCGAATGGTCCGTGGTCGCGTCAGTGATTGGGCTAGGGATTGCAGGGGGTGGGTCAAGAGGCACAGACGGAACAGTCAAAGCAGGCCGGTGAATGACACAACAGACACCACATACGTACATACAGTACCGTGACATATCCACTTACATATGTGTGTACAGCCTAGCTACCTTCCTGAAGAGTGACCAGTGCCAGGTGCTCTGTCGCATCATGTACGACACTACATGCCGCCACATGCTCCTAATAAAACCCTCATCTGTCCTTCCTGAATGTCATAAAGCGCGAGCGGAGGTAAAACATGGCCACTATCGTGTCGTACGCTCTAAATGATGGACGTCTACAATATATATTATTATATTTTCTACTATATATACCTATATATTATATATATATATATATATTAAAAATATCTACTGATATATAATATATTCATCTTATACTATACTATAAACTGCCTATGTACTTTCCAGTCAATTTAATCCCTTTGGATTAATAAGTGGCCGGGATCTCAGAATAGCCAGCCTAAGCAGCTAAAGATGCTTAGCAGGAATTAGAGGCCGGTTTTAAAAGCGGGGGGGATTATTGACTAAATAATTATATATAGTATTTATTTTATATATATATATATATTACAATATAAATATATAATATAAACATAGTAACTTATATCATATATATATATATATATTCATAATCATATATACCTGAATCATAAGATCTATAGATCAAAATTATAAACAACAATAATTTAACAATAATCTTATATATTATACAATAATAGTACATACTATACTATTATTTTAGTTATATTATATTACTACAACTAACTATTATACTTACTATATACATATATTTATATACTAAACAATATACAATATATTTACTATATACAATATCAATGATACTTTATAATGATTATATATTACGTATATATACGTCTAACTACATAATAATATATATCAATAATATATACTTTATAACATCTATATATTTTTCGAAACTTATTATACTATCTATATAATAATAGCTCCGATACTATATATATAACTACTATATCATATTACTTGCAACTACAGGGGCAGTTATTATCTTCTACCTACTGATTGAGCGTCTCAAAACAAAGATGTTTGGAATTAAATAAGCGGGAAGATAATGAAATATAAAAGTAACGGCCGACAGTACGCCGTAGGAAGACTGCGAAAAAAACCAGCAGAGTATATAATTGAACAGTATTGAACGAGTTGAATAGGGACTTACATGGACGAAGCTCATTTGGCAAGGAAGCGCACGAAAGGTTAAGAATGAAAAATAAGGGAATCTCTTACAATAATGAACAGGAAGGGCTTTCGTTACCTGATATGATGGAATGATGGGCGCAGTGTGAAGGACACTTCGAAAATCTGCTAAATCGTAAACACAATAGCTGTAATGAAGGAAAAGTCGTTAGTGAATGTGTGCGGGGTTTAATGGTTGCACAGATGGAATAATATTTTGAGGACGATCTTGGGTCTATTACGTAAGGAGGATGCTAATGACTGGTAGCGTGTGAGGAAAGTTGAAGATGTAAAATTCGCAGGTTCATACATGAGAAATACTGGTTGAAATCGTCATCAACAACGGAGATGACGCGACGGTGATTGAAGTTGGGACTTTGGACAGTTGCCACCGTACAAAAATTCTTGAGATTATAGTTCGAGGATTGGAGATCGAAACAGTAAATAGAGCCACATATAAGGTAAGGTATAATAAGGGACATGTCAGGAATATCTAAGTCATTAGTTTACCTTGAATGTTGTAGGAAGTACTATATGCTTGGGCTATTTTTGGTAGAAAGAGTGCGTCAATGCTGAAGGACTGATTGTGAAGAACAGTGTGCGTTTGAAAGAGAATGTGAATCAAATCTTTACATGGAAACAAATGAGTGAGAAGAAAGATGAAGAAGAAGAATAAATTGTATTTCACGGTCTTTATTGAATTCTGCACCAGCGTATGATACCAGCGCATAATAGAGGAAGCTCTATGGCGAGGTGTCAGTAAATATATACGGTGTTGGTTGTAGCTTCTGAATGGAATCAAAGTATAGTATGATGATAATGAGCTGTGTAAGAATAAATGGTGTAGAACGTGATTGGTTTAATATTAAATAGGCGGAGATGAAAGGCAAGGACTGTTAGTAATCTCTCCTTGCTTTCAATTTGTATACTGGATGGGGTTATGAAGGCATTAGAGTGTGGATAGAGGTGCACGCAGCTAATCATGTTTAGAATGATGAGGATTGAAAAGACTGGAGATCGTGCCCGTACCTATATATGCGACGATGATTTGGCACTTTATCGTGTGGTGATCTTGAAAAGCAAATTTAGCATCATCGAGTGGATAGAGAGAATTGGCAGGGTATGAAAAAGAGGGGGTTTGAAAGATAGCAGTCTAGATAAGAGATAAGGTTACTTGATGGTATGTGAGTCGGAGACCAGTACTTCCAATCTGAAGTTATGTTAGCTGGTGAAGCAGGTGGACAATGGTGTCTGAGTTTAATATTTCGAATATAATGTTGGCAATGATGAAGAACCACGGATGATGCACGGAGGTAGTAGGAAAGTTTTTACTTGCAATGGCAGGAAGGTGGCTGGTGCAATTAGCAATAGTTTGTGGATGTAAAGCATAACTAAGCTCTTGAGCTGCGCTCTAGGTTCTTTACGCCATTGGATTTTTGGTATTGTTTGTTGTTACCTGTGTTAGTTCAGCTAGTGAGACTATGCATCTGAAAAAAGAGATAATCTAAAGTTCAATGCATGTTCAGTATGGACAATCTTAGGCGTGTTGTTGCGGACTGTGCAGAGTTGATATAAATGAGGACATGACAATTAAAGAGTTGAGTGGTGTGAAGAAAGGAGTAAATGGAGAGAAGTAAATGAAAGTACTTGAGATGGGTCATTCGTGGAAAGGAGACATGATAGTCGGTTGGTTCAAGCGAATGTAAGTGGCTAGTTGTTCTGGAATCGATCGCTGCGGAGAACCGAAGGAAAAGTGGATGAGTCAGTAA
>JABUQX010095146.1:42500-45000 GCA_015478945.1 Trachelipus rathkii
TATGTAAAAGTGATGTGCAGTTACTATCCTATTTACGATGTAAGAAATTAATGTTAAATGAAAAGAAATGCAGAAAATGTCGAAAATACTCTAAAATATATAGAAAACTAGACAAATTTTTTTTTCGGCTTCCCTGTGTTAAAAGGAAATTATGAAGACTACTCCGAAGCCCCTCTTTTTGAAAAATAAAATAAAATAAGATATGTAACCTTTTTTCAAATTTTGGTGTTTTATTTTAACAGATGTGTCAATAAGTAATACTCAAGCAACAAGGAATGTAGAGGTATAAGACCTAATGTGCCTAACGTTCGAAACGTAACCTAACCTGACCTAACCTAACCTAAACCTAACCTTTAAAAAAAAATTCATTTTCGCACCTAGAACATCTATTTATGTATCAATTAGAGGGCTACCTTCGAAAATTTTTTTTTGAATCGATCTCCCGTTCCATAGGCCTCCGTTAAGTAACTTTGTTTCATATATATAATATATAATATTATATATATATATATATATATATATATATATATATATAGAATATATATATATATATATATATATATAATATACATATATATATAGTAAAACTCTTTTTTTTTTTTTTTAGCAGTGACCCACACATTTTGAGACCAAAAATTTTCTGTTTAAAAAAATTTCTAAGTTCAGAAAAGTTAAGTTAAGATAAGTTTTTTAAGAAAATTCTTTAGTAGCAAGCTTCTGGAATTATGCCAGAAGCTTGCCACTAAACAATTTACTTAAAAAACTTAACTTAATTTATCTTTTTTGAACTTAGAAATTTTTAAATATATATATATATATATAATATATATATATATTATAATATATATAAATATATATATATATATATATATATATATATATTATATATTTAGAGAACTTATAAAAAACCTTATATATATATATATATATATATATATATATATATATATATATATATATATATATATATATAATATTTTATATATATATATTATATATATATATATATATATATATATATATATATATATATATATATATATATATATATATATATATATATATATATATATTTATGTATATATATATATATTATTATTTTATCTATATATATTAATATATATAGAATTTTATCAAATCTCTATGTATAAATCTAAATAGATATATATATATATATAATATATATATATAATAATATATATAATATATATATATATATATTATATATATATATATATATATATATATAATATATATTATTAGGTTGTGCGTTTTATCTAAAATATATAATTTTAATACTTTACTGATGAGTATGAACTTAAATAATGACATTATAGCTTCTCTATTAGAGAATGCTTTTGTTCGAAGATCTGAAGAGGAAAAAAGACTAATTTTGCGAAAAGGGAGAACAACTCCAAAACTGACCCATATACATATTTGTAAAAAAGGCACTAGAGCTTTCAAATCGACATGGTACGAAAGATTTTTGTGGCTTTGTGGTAGTGTACAAAAAAATCGTTTATTTTGCTGGCCATGTACTCTTATAGGAACAAGGAAAAATGTATGGTGTAATGAAGGGTATAACGACTGGAAAAATCTGTCTGTTGCCTTGGATAGACACTCTAGTTCGAGAGACCACATTCAAAATGAAGTTACTTTTAAGACATTAAGTAAAGAGTCCTTGACCGTTTTGGAACAAATAAACGAGCAAGCAAAAAGATCAAGAAAGGAATTTAATGAAAGAGTTGCTAAGAATAGACAGATATTCAACGTACTTATTGATCTTACTTGTCTGCTGGCTAAACAAGAGTTATCTTTTCGTGGACATGATGAATCTAAAGATTCGTACAACCAAGGGAATTTTAAAGAGTTTTTCTTTGTGATGATTACAAAATAATGAAGAATTGAAAAATCATTAGGAAAAGATGGGTGGATTTACTGGTCTGTCAAAAACTATTCAGAACGACATTATCGAGTGCATAGCTATGGAGATGAAGGAAACCATTTGCAACATAATACGTGACTCACCCTTTTTTTCTATCCAGGTCGATGAAACGACAGATAAATCTGAATTAACTCAGTGTTCTTTAATTTGTCGTTGTGTTGATCCTTCGGGTAAAATAAAAGAGCATTTTTTAGGCTTTTACGATATAGGTGAAGACCGTAGTGCAACAGGAATATGTCAAAAACTTGTAGAAATATTAGAACCCTTTGACTTTAAAAATAAGCTCGTTGCACAAACATATGATGGAGCCAGTGTAATGTCTTCTGAGCTAAATGGGCTTCAGGCAAAAATTCGTAGTTTAGCCCCTCAAGCACTTTTTACCCATTGTTTGGCACATCGCTTGAACCTTGTCCTACAGCACAGCTGTCGCAATGTATCAGCCATTAATATTTTCTTTGCGACTTTACAAAGAATACCTTCTTTTTTTCATAAGTCAGCCAAACGAACTGCAGTTTTAGACCGTATAGTGAATAAAAGAATACCAACGCACAGTGA
>JABUQX010095146.1:47500-50000 GCA_015478945.1 Trachelipus rathkii
TCGCCAACTCTCACAAGACCGGGCACCTACGTGCCTCTACTTTACATTTCAAAGCTAGCTCCTTCCCTTATTGGAAAAGGCATTCTTCTCTCTTAGTAACAAATTCAAATATATTAACGCTTATTAACAGAAAGTTGTACAACATGAGATATGGATGTCGTCTCTTACATTATTTACAGATTTAATGCCTGTTGCATATAATTACTTATGAATATTAATCAGCGCCATTAAGTTTCGTTAATCCCGCGTGCGAAGAGATTTGAAACGCTTTTAATTAAGTGTACAATAATTACCCTTTCATATTATCTTTAGAACTTCCCAACCTTCTGAGAATGGAAGCAGAAAGATAAGCATGCTGGAAAGAAGAGTAAAGAAGAACGGAACACTAAAAAAAGTAATAGACGAAATTTTACAAATATAGATCATAACAGTGACATTTATAATAAAATACTATGTATTTTGTCTGTCAAAATCTCTCCCATATTTTAATTTTCTTCTTTTACTCGATCTTGATTGTTTTCTCATTCTTTCTCTTCTTAAAAGTCAGAGATTTTCTAGCACAAAATAAGATAATCCTTTTCTTCATTTTAATCGGCTAAACACTTTCACGAAATTTCTTCTTAAATTGCTCTGTTTTAAATAATCAAAAATCACCCATACCCGTGATCAGATTTTCCTTCAAAATAAATGAAAGAAGAGTGATACCTTTTATCTTTTTCCATTTATGCCTCCTTCTTTTTTATTTTCTATTTTGTTTTGCTTCTCTTTGAATGTCGAACTGTTATGCGTGCTTGTGATCGTGGTTGATTTTTTTTTTTGGAAGGTCGCTTGCCTTGTGAGCTTTTAATGGCCATTCGCGGTATTTTTTTTTTTTATGCTGCTCTTTTGAACAAGCTTCGTATCTGCGTCGTTACATTTGCGACAAAGTCGGATTTCCAACACTTCGTGTAACCTTTTTTATTTTTATTTATTAGAGAAAAAAAAGCAAGATGCTATAAGGTATGAAAATTCGGAAAATAGGAAAGAGTTTCCTTAAAATTAACATGCAAAATATTTTTACATTTAAAACCTATTCGATAGTATGGAAAGCTTTGTCTCTTTCGAGCCTTTTGCTTTTTTACATGGATTTGTTTACACCTTATAGCATTATTTCTGGATAGATAAATATAGCAATACACATTTTGTATGATTGTTTACCAAAAAATAAAATCGTTATTAAAATTTTTTTTTTCTTATAAAAAGTCATTAAGCTTAAAGAGATTATTAATATACTCTGAGTTACCGACATAACCGTCGAAACGGCTGCCTTCCTGGTTATTCTTGCGTTCAACATAAAATTTTAATGACACCAAACAAAGTATACTCATTTTCCACTACACAGTATTTTAACTCGGCAGAAAAAACATATGTAAATTTTAGTAAGATTATCTTAATAATAGTAATGCATGCATTCTAATTACTTTTAAACTCTTAAAAGATGGACTGAGATTTAATTTCCAAAAAGCTGTAGCAGTAAATAGTTTAGGTGCGTGAATATATCTTAAACACATTTCCATTCAAAAGGCATCGTCAACCAATTGGTGGCGCAAAACGCCAATCTGTGATCTTTTTTTAAAAAGCTTAGAACGAAAGTTTTGCTCCAATTGATGTCACACCTTCACTATATTACTGTCAGCCATTTGAAATATTAAAGATTTACATAAGCTATTGAATATATAAAGTAATATTCATCATTCCGTGGAGTTTGACAATACTATTAAAAATCATTATACGCCATTATTGTTAATGTATTAAACAATTTCAGATTGAAAGACGGCCTAAAACTCCCATCCGCCACCGATGCGTTCCAACTATCTTTATTGCCGCGTAGAAGCGCTCATGTCAGTCGAAAATCTTAAATGCTACTGTATGAGATTTAGTTGCCTCATTTTCTCCATTTTTTCCAATGTCTTAACATTTGAAGTAGAAAATTTCTTAACATATCGACCCTATTAAAAATTGGTACATGTTACATTGCAAAACAAAAGATAAAAATTAGAACATCATGTCAATAATAGAAAAACCATTCTTTGTTAACCATATTTCATATATAAATTTCGATTTTATTTAAAAACTGTAATATTTTCTTTCGTAGGAAAAGCATTATCAATTTACAGGATACACTTTTTTATTTATGGCAGGACTAGTAGTAGTCTTATTTTCAATGTTTCGATTGTAAATTATTATTATTATATTATTATTATTATTATTATTATTATTATTAATTTATTATTATTATTATTATTATTATTATTATTATTATTATTATTATTATTATATTATTATTATTATTATTATTATTATTATTATTATTATTATTATTATTATTTGTTTGTTTTATATTTAACCTCATGATCATTGTTCACTACATAATTATTAATACATATACGTTTAAACAACTAATCTAATTATTAACACATTTTTGTTGTTGTTATGTTTTCCGAGATTTGTAACGTCTTTT
>JABUQX010095146.1:55000-56920 GCA_015478945.1 Trachelipus rathkii
AGCAAGGGGAACGGGTACTGATGTAAACAAGGATATGGCGTCGAAACTTACAAATTGAAATAGTTGTGGGTTGATGTGCTGAATTTTGTTGATAAAGTCATTGGTGTTAGTAAGGTGTGAAGTAGATATATTATTGATTAGAGGTTTTAATTGGTCGGCTAGCCACCTTGATAATTTATAAGTAATACTATTAGTGTTTGAGATGATAGGGCGTAGGGGTATGTTCTGTTTATGGGTTTTTGGGATTCCGTAGAATTGCGATAGTTGGGGCATGTAGGCCTTGGTTGTATCGTATATATGGGGATAATCTTTACATAAGTTTTTTAGTTTACTATTAAAATTATTTTGGGAAGTCTTTAACGGGTTTTTTGTTAGTAATTCGTATGTGTTTTGGTCTATGAGCATTTCATTACATTTGTTGTCGTAATCTGTACTATTCATTATGACGATGTTATTTCCTTTATCTGATCTTGTAATAATTATATTTTGATTGTTAATGAGGGAATTTAGGGACGAATAAAATTTAGCAGGAAACTTACGTATCTGTTCGCCATACAAAGTGGAAGAAACCAACAAACCTTTCAAAAAACTATTGTTACATGTTTTATCTTTATCCTTTTTGTTCCATGTATCGTAATCTATGAAGAACTGATTGATTGATTCATCCCTGTCCAACGCGAACGACAGGCCATAACCTAATAAAATCTCTTCGTCTTTTGTCAGTATATACGTTGAAAGATTGTTGATTTTTTGTAAATTGGAATTTTTTACCCAACTGCTATTATAGTAGATTTTTTCAAACTTTCTGTTTAGTAGATGTGATTTATTTGCTATAATTTCATCCTTTCTTTCATGTGCTTCGTTTAAAGTTTGCGTAAATTCTAACATTGAATTCGGTCTCTCCGTACACCATGCTTCTTGAAATATTTTAAAGGCTCTATGACATTTCTTAAAGGCATGTTTTATTTCCTGTTTTACTTTGGCTATGCGATTAGAAAGAATCTGTCTTAAAATCCAGGGGAACGGTTCGTTTTTGTTTAAATATATACTTCTGTTGACTAACGATTTTGGAATAATTAAATTACTGTAGCACTTTTTTAGAAATCTTAATTGTTCTTTTTTTATGTTTGCTTTTATCATGCATTGTTGGTAAAATATGCGTTTTTTTCTGATAGTGAACATCCTTATGTTATTACCGGGCTTAAATATATTTAGTTGACTAAATTAGCTTTAAACTTCTAATATTTTCATATTTATTTGATAAAATTGCCCTAAAAATCTTAGGATGAACACAATTTGAATGTTAGCTTTAATAAATTAGTACATTGAGCAAACAAATTTTATAAATTATAAATAAAATTATTGAACAAAACACAACACTAGCTTTCGCCGAATATATACGGCCTCTTCAGGTGAAGTTTTGACTGACTGTGAGCGAGTCTCTAATTGATGCATTTGGTGCTGAGTATTTTTTCTTTTTTTAGGAGGTTGTTATTTTTTCTGAAATCTTCTTATAGTATTTTGTGTTTTTCATTATTGTATTCTGTAAACTATCTATGTACATTTCACCCTGAATTTTGTTGAAGTTGTTCCTATTTTTTATACAAAAAGATTCGGTCATTTTGCGTTTTTTGTTGTCTGATGCGTAGATGATAGGTTCCATTCCATCTATATTGATTCTGTGGTTTTGATTTCTTCTATGGTGGGTTAGAGCTGAATTCTGTTTATCGGTTACCAGATCATCCGACCAATTAAAACCTCTAATCAATAATATATCTACTTCACACCTTACTAACACCAATGACTTTATCAACAAAATTCAGCACATCAACCCACAACTATTTCAATTTGTAAGTTTCGACGCCATATCCTTGTTTACATCAGTACCCGTTCCCCTTGCTCTCTCTCTATTACAAAGAT
>JABUQX010095147.1:0-10000 GCA_015478945.1 Trachelipus rathkii
TATATTAAATAATATCTATATATATATATCATTATCATATCCCTAAGAATTTGTGAAGTAGACTATATATAGAGCAGATAATATTCTATATAAATGTTTATATACAAGCGTATACATCTAAATATACTTATTTAAATATATATACTCTACTAGTATTAATATTAATATATGTATCTATATATTATATTAATTTATTATATTATTAATTTATTATATCGTAAATATGCTCATCGTATAATAAATGGATGATCCGTATATAATATATTTACTATATATTTATATATATATATATATATATTTCTTCATATATATATACGACATTAGCGTATGATATGTATAATCTCTTTAATACACCTTCCCTTATATTAATTATTGTTTTACATTATAATTGAACGCTGTACTGTGTGGTAAGGGGTTGACTTGCTGAGTACTAGCGAGCGAAGAGTGTAACGCTGGTCTCCAATCTTCTGAGTCAGCCGTTATGAGTTTAATCTTCTAGTGTCAAAATTAATCGGCTCTGCGAAGCACGTGCGTGGGACAGGCTTAAGGTAAATCCGGATCTTAAGTAGATTTCTGTAAGAGTCGTGTGGATTAGTTTGGTTTTGAGAATAACGGATACAACGACAAAGTTAAAGTTTTATATATATATTATTTAAAATAGGAATTATATTATATACTCATACGGTTAATTATTATAATTAATTATAATTATGATATATAATATATTATATATAACAATAACTACTACACTATATATATGTGATTTGTGAAAGATAAAACATATGTGACAGATCACCTAATTCCATAAAAATATACAACAGATAGTAAATAATTCACTCATACACTACATAGAGAAATCAACAATTCACCAACTACATAGAAAACAATCATACATCTCCATAATTTACAGCAAACCACAACTACAAGCATACAATTTACAAAATCAAAATATTTAAATTTTAATATATATATAAAATCTAATATATAAAAAGTCATCTAAGGTAATTTTAAGCCTAACATCTAAAATAATGTCGCCAATAAGATGATGACATTCACTCTGAAAAAATACCTCACAAAAAACGACATCAACAGATTAACGACTTAACAGCGAAAAACATAAACTTAAGATATATATATAACAACGTTCAAAATATTCTCTCAAGATAGTCAACACACGAATGAACAAAATGTGGAAACAAAAAAATACACTGATAAACCAACCACAAACTCCACTCAGAATCATACAAACTAGACAAATACCCAATCGACAGAACAAACAAGCAACATTCGCAACTCACTTCGCAAAGCAGAAGTAAATACACCATCAAAACAGGAATCATCAAAAGCTATAAGAAAATAAACATAATATACACCAAGACCAACAATAAGTAAACAACTGAATCTAGAAACATAAGCAAGACACTTAAAAGCTCACCTGCAACTTGTCCAGACGGCATCTCAAACACTATATGAAACAGGTTTAATCTCGAATTAGCACAAATAATAATAGTTCATCTGCCTAAATTTTTCATTCGCTATCTGGAAAAAATCTATCATTATACCCAAACTAAAACAAAAAGGACTCTACTGACCCTTCATCATGCTGAGCTACTCACTCTCTCTAATATCCTCAACACATAACTAGACATTATAGAAAAAAACATACTCAACAAAATAAACTCACACAACATCGAACACAAATTCGCAACAACATAGGTGTTTAAACAAACTATTCACTACACCGACTCATAAACATTGTTTCAGCAAATCTAACGAGTTAAACAGGCAAAACCACTTACAAACAATAATCAATCAGCAATCGACACCAAACACAGCTATAATAAATTACCATAAACATGAATTGATATTACAAAATAAGCAAATATATGACATACCCACCAAATATAAGATAACAGGATTTCCATTTTCCTATCAGGAAGATCAGCCAAATCAAAAACATGACAAAAACCAGACATAAAACATGAATAAGGAGTCCAAAGGCAGCAACAATGTCCCAACTATCCTGGCGACTCCACACAAACAGAACAACATCAATAACAACTACCATCTGTTCATTACGATATAGTCATTACACACCAGAACTAAACCACAAACCTGACACAACAATACATCATCCAACTTCAAACATGGCTAACCGAAAAGCAGAAATGTCGCTCACCAATCAAATCATTAACTTATAATATAAAACAACTGCTATCATTACTATATATATACCCCCCCCCAAAGTCACTTAAACAACATTGCCATATACCCTTTCAACAAAACTCCAAAATATCCTGGATTACACTTGACACTCTCTCACATTCATACAAAACACACAGACAGCATAACTTCATCTAGCAAACAATAAAATTTAACTTATTAGGAAAAATCAGCTGGTCAATAGACTTTAGAAACAAATTAATGCAGACTATTTCACCATATAGCAACATACATTCGTCCGATTCTAAACTACGCCTCACCAATACCATCACTAACTTAATTTGACATAAAACAACATAAAGAAATTCCAACGACAAACAAAGCACTAAGAATCATAACAGGAAGAACATCAACAACACCACAACAACCCTACACGAGAAACTCAATAACTACTACCATCAGACATCACTCTATGGATATATATGTCACACAATCTTTACAATAAAGCCCAATATAATAGTCACATTGCTATTCTCTAACTACCATCCATATACAGACTCAAACACCTCTTTCTCAACCAGCTTATGTTGCAAATCAAAATCTGAACAACTTTAAATACCACTAAACAATCACATACACACCAAGGAAATTTACATTAAAATAGAACAGAAAAATTACTTAAAACGCTGAGCCACCAAACACATTTGAACGACACCACATCAAAATAACACATACCAGACAATATAAATAATGAGACCTTTAGCTTCCTTGTGGTTGTATGGTCATTTAAATCTTGTAATAAACTCTTTCAAAAATCAACCAAACAACCCAACACCCACCCCTTCCCCATGTGCACTAGGGACACATTCTAAATTTTTTTCTCTCTCTTGTCTATCCATTCTCAACCCAGAGCAATCTGAAACATTTCACCCTGGAAGATCTCTGGAGAAAGCCGGAGGCTTACGGGTGGGTAACTGGCCGTGTAGTTAGCCCTCTGCATGATGGGTATGTTTTTCAGGAGTGAGAACGGTAAGTTCTTTTAATAATAAAATAGTTTATAAGGAGCATTTGAGTTAATAGTTATTTTATTTCGTGATGCTAGAGTTCGGTGTTTAGAATAAATTTGTGTAGTTTTCAGAAGTTGAATGTGGTGATTTTGCTACAACCAATTTTTAAGTGTACCATAGGACCTCTCTAAGTGGGTAATAATAGTATAGATAGCGTAACGCCTGTTCAGGGTTGGATAAGAAAAAGAGATTAAGGCATTTACGTAGAGTAAATTATATAGAAATTGATTACCCGTAGGTGAGAATCCGATTATTTACGACTCACAAGCGAGAGCATACACCCACAGGTTGCTCCGTGCGCTAATAGAGGGGTAACTGCTCCCTTAAAATTGAAATGCTCGTAGAAGGTTTTGTTTTTTGGAAAAAGGTTTGGATCCGGAGTCGGAGATTGATTTCGGATGCCAAGATTCGGATCGGATTTTCAAGGTGTGGTTTATAATAATAGTTAGTGCGATTTAGTAAATATTTGTATAATTAATAATAATGATTTGTTAAATTAATTATATTTGTTATCGTACTCTGTTTGAACTCGTGAATTTAATCATAGTTTTTGTAATAATGTCCTGGGGACCATCCCCCCGAAAGGGGATCTCCCCCTACACAAATGAATGAGATGCCAACAGTAGTTCGGAGTACATGAGGTCAGATAAAAAATGGATTCGGAAGAAGGAGTAAAATTGGAGATCAGAGGAAGTCGGAAATATGACAAATGAGGCAATCGGTGCTGGAGCCGGTGCGGTGCTTAAGTGTAAAATAATAATATATATATATAGTCCCATATTATATAAAATATATGTTTTATAATATGTGTATGAATTCGAATATGACGTTAATAATAAATGTCGGGGACCCCTCAGAGGGGGGGTTCCCAAGAAAGAAATGCCACAGAGCGAAATACAGAGGATCATTGGGAGAGAAAGAGAAAGAAGGTAAGAAGGAAGAAGGTAATGTGAAGGTAAGAGTCTGAAAGGTAGACACGAATGGTATATACACGGTGCTTGGAAGCCGGTGCGTGCTGATTAGTAACATTCCTCTTATTAGCTCTATGACCTGATTTATATTATATTTCAAATCTCGTTTTCTTTTATAAACGTAACTAACATATATTGTTTGCTTTTTATTTTATGTTTCATTTTAACATACATTTCTTTTGCTTTAAATTTTGTGATTTTGAAGTTTCAGGGGAACTTAACTGTATTTTTAATTGTTAAATATCAATGTTTTTTTACTTTTATGAGTCATTTTAAGTTTACCATTATTTTTTCTTGTTATATTTTCTAAAAAAAAATTAACTAACCTTGACTCTAAAACCTTATCATCATACGCTTCACAATTGTTCATTTCCTTTTAAGGGAGAATGTTTATATAAATCAAGACCACCTTTAGACACAAGCAAGTGGAGACCTACTATAGGGGGTGTCGACTGTAGCATGACGGGTTATTATGGTTGAAAGAATACCATGATCTATTGAAATACTATTGCAATGCTTTATTGTATTGATTTAAGTATCATTTTTGTTAATCATAACACAAATTTTATTCCTCTTGTTTATGTTTAATAACAGTAAACTCGTATTTTACATACCCTATATGTTGTAATAACAGTAAAATTCCAGTAATAAACATCCACCACTTCCCCAACCCATTATGATCTAGTATAATTCTATTTGATCTAAGTTGATTCAAGTCATATATTGCATAACTGGTGTTAAAAAGTATCATTGAGAAAGATGAGCCGCTAAGAATAATTTTTAAATTAAGTTTTTTTGCGCTATTGTTATGATATATATATATATAAGACAGTAAAAAAAAATTTATTTAATTTTTGTTTTATTTGTTTAAAGTATTTTTGTTTTTACTAACTCTTTTTTATATTCTTCATGTTTATCCTCCAACTTAAAATAAATCTGTACTTTAACATCAATCACTAAACGCGTAAAATAAGTAATCTCAACATTCTCCTCGATCCATCTCCTCCACCTCACTACATGATCTATTCATATGATCTTTGTCTTCAAGTCCATTTTGAGTACCATTTTTCGGACAAGCCTTCAAAAAAACAAGTTCTTCATACACTGATCAACGAAAATAATTGCTAACATAAAGTTTCACATCAAATAAAGCTAACATAACATCGTCTGAACTAAGAATATTAATGTACAACGCAAAAGTAACACAACTTAGGCCCGAATAAACTGCTAACATAACCGAAGTTCCATACTTAACAACGAGTAAGCTATAACAATAATTAGCAAATAGCTTAGCCTATTCACACTATTTGATCAATGACAATCAAACATATCAGGTGGTTAGCTTTTACATTAAAATAGTAAATTTAACAAAATCTTACCATACACTATACCTAACTAACGTACTACTAACGACATACAACTAAAGTAAATTTTATCCTCTGTAAAGAAAAGCTAAAACTATGGACATAAATTACTTAACAAACACAAGCAGACGATACATGCTATCATTAGACAACTTAACCAATAAAGGAACAATACGCATGGGAGACTAAAAACAGTTTTCGTTTTATAACATAAATTTTCATTGAAAGAGCGGTTATATAATACAATAAATTAATATAAATACATAAAAACATATAAGTTTTTTTATATATATATAATTCAATCCTACTCAGGGAACATAGGATTTCAACATAAATTAGCAATTCATATTATTTCTTCGACAGGGAATGTTAATTTCTTTGAAGGATGTAAGTATTAATAAGTTTGCAGCACTAAACCATTTTTTTTCGTTATTTTGATTCAACAGCACTCAATTCTCTCATGCAAGAGAGAAGTAAGCTTATCAATGTTGGTAGTTATTAGCATACTCTTGTATACCATTATATGGTTAACCACATGTTTCAGTGTAAACATCATAGATTACACCATGTTGCTATATGCTTTTTAAGTCATCAAGAGTGAACTTCATATTTGTTTGAATGTTAAATTCGTTTTTTTAGCAAATCAATGCTGTAACATTTTCAGATGTTCGAACTATGAACCCTATACATGTACGCCAGGAGGTCGCGCCATCGATGGCTTCCAATAATTTGCGTACATCAAGGCTTTTAATATGGTCATACGACGAGAAAACAGCATCTATTCTATTAGAACCACTACACTCGTCTCCCAGCTAGATATTTACTACGAGTCGATACATTATCAATAATCAATAATATATCAATAATAATCAATAATAATCAATAATATCAATAATAATCAATAATCTTGAAGAATTCTTCAACAGAAATGATGTTAAGGTTTTAGTTGGACCTCCGGCTGAATACAAGAATGTATAGGTCTCCATTCAGTTACGAATAATATAATGACACATCGTTGTGGAATAAGAAAATCAATAAAATATCACAACAACGTAGAATTGCGGTAGATGTCTCGTACAACACAGCGAAAATTGTATACTGATGGTAAAATCGAGTGTATAAACAATCCTCAAATGTAATGACATTCTTTAGAAAAGAAACTAAATAAGAATATGACGTGCGAACGAAAAACAAGAATATGACGTACGAACGAACCATATCAGTTCAAAGTGCCATATAGTCTCGCCTAACAACAACAACATAACTACCATGTTATATTTTCGGTGTGCAATATGTGAATAGAAAAGGAGACCTATAATAGACCGATTGACAGTGAAGAGCGAGAGACTATAACAAAAAAAAAAAGGTAAATAATAATAATAATAATAATAAATATAATAATAATAATATATATAATAATATATAAATAATAAATAATAATAATATATAATAATGATAATGATAATGATAATGATAATGATAATGATTATAATAATAATAAATAATAATAATAATAATATAATAATATAATAATAATAATAATATAATAAATAATAATAATACTATAATAATAATATAATAATATATAATAATAATAATCAACAATAAAAAAAAGGTGACATAAATATAATTATAATTATATACATATATATCTCAATGTTCATCACATAAATATCGTTTTTACGAAGACTTAAGATTTAAAAGCGCTAAGTCTTTACATAAAACCTGTCTTTTTTCAATGTTATACTAAGATACTTTTTTCACTTTCATACCGACAAGATCAATATCGGTTACTATAATGTTATAAGTCATCGTTCAGACATAAAAGTTTGTTTACTAGATAAGATCAGTCTTGGTAAAAATACATATTCCAGATAATTGGTTTCATAAGTAGATAGCAAATTATATGTGACTATCATAAGAATGTTAAGAAAGCGTTCATAATGATAGTCTTCTAAATCATCGAAACTAGCATTTCTTAGCAATCGTAAATATACCTGGTTAATTACATGTTATTGTGCATCAAGTTCATACACTAGTTTAGCAGCATTTCGGTTTTTTTATTAATTATACCACTCAACTACGGTCCGACAGATATTTTGATCTGTGGTAATTTTTAAAAAATACAGATTCTATGAGATTAATATTTCAATATAACGCCTGTTTCATTACATCATTTTCCATAATCGAACTAACAATCAGGTGTGTAATTTCACTTAGGAAAAGAGAGAGTAAGATGACTGCCTATGTGACAACCCTCTTCTGCTTAATCGTTTTCTTGTGAGTCTAAAATTTGGTAGACTTTAGAGTGGTACTCAAAGATAAATTTAAGTGTGAAATAGTGAAGTTAAACCAAGATTGAATTTTCTATAAAAATATGTTTGTTAAAGAAACAGATTGATTAATACACTTGAAAATAAGAACATTGGGGTTTCTTTATATGAAGATTTGAAACCACATCCTGGGTTTGATTACCAGCTGTAATAATGTCTTGTACTAGAGGTATATTTGTTACACTTTTTAAACAGAAACAACTCTAAAGTTTTCAAACGTACGCTTATAAAAAACAAAATTTAAGTTCAGAAGAAAATAAATAATAAAATTCCAACTATTTAGCGATAGTATAAAAAAGATAAGAAATATTTTATATATCAGTAGAGAATACATACAAAATTAATATGTTAACAAAAACTAAAGGGGTTAACCTGTTATACATTTGTACGTTCAACTTTTAAGGCCTTTACGCTCTATTTCGATTTTATGTTGTATTTTGTATTTCAATGTTTTCATTCATAGCTATCTCTAGGGCAGAACTTAATAAATTGAACACTAATTGGAATAAAGAATTAACTACAAAACTTATGAATAAACAGTTTTCATTTTATACATAATGAGTTCTTTATGTTCATTGCAATCGGTAAGTAACTAAAAATAACATCATCCGTAAAACTTAATCTATCCTACCTTTCGAAACATTACGCAAAACTTTCGTTTCGTTAGACTTTCACGGTAGGCTTATCATCAGGGCTACCTTCAGCATCAGACACAAGCGTAACCTACTCCCTTAACACCACACAGAAACTACATCATACTTTACCAGCTTTGATGTTATGTGAAACGACAATCCTAAGAGATAAGGAATATTTTATATATTAGAGCAAGATACAACCCATTCATGTTTAATACAAAAGCTAATAGGAAGGCTACCCCTCACATAATCTCAATCTTACTTATACATAAACGAACAATTTCATCGACGGATACCAACTATCATAGAACCAAAGCCAGAGAGATGCATGATAGACCATATTGGGGTACCCGAAGGGGCGTGTAAGCGGTTACATAAGGACAAAGGATTGAACCCTATCATCTTGTCTTGCGACTCTGTCGCTCTATCGATTTTGTCCGACTAATACCAAAAACAAAAATATACCTTATAATAATTAATATACTTATATATATATTATATTAATATATAATATTATAATATATTTATTATAAATATAATATATATATATATAATTATATATGATAAGTATATCATTACTATTATTTTAATAATATTATTATAATTGTATATATAGTATATTTAATAGAATATATAATTAGGTGATGGGGACCTGGATATTACGGTACTTAACACGAGTATCATCATCCGGCCCCTAACTCCGGCAATTTTCTTGACTACCGGTATCCAGCGGATATCATTGTTATCCGGCCGGATAAACGGATAATTACTTCCCTAGTAGGTTCTATAATATAAGTAGCGCAATTAGGGCCAAAAATTTGAAAAAATATATATATATATTATTATAATAATATTTACTATCATAATATATATATTATATACTATAATATAACTATATATATTAATATAATTATATATATATCAAACTTATAATATATTAAATATAATATTATTATAGTTAATAATATTATATAATTTATATTATATATTATTATATATTCAATATATATATATATTAAAATATATAAGTATATATTAATGAGTATTTATGAAGAATGATATAATATATATATTGTATTGAAGTTAGATATATATATGATACATATTAGATATATATAATAATAATTAATATAATATTAATATAATATATAGATATAATTATATACTTATATATATTATATATATATTATTTATATATATATATATTATTCACTTGTTATTAGAATTATCGGATAGTAGGGGTACAATGTTATAGATTATTTTCATTCATCATTATATTTTTGACTGTACATCTACAATTTATCTGAAATTTGGTTGTGACACGTTTCATTAGTATTGTGCAAAATGGTATATTAAATTTATAATATATATTATAAATATTAAAATATATGGTAAAAAAATATGATATTTATAATGGAATTAAGCTATCAAGACACATGTTAATGCAATTTTACCACCAACAATTTT
>JABUQX010095147.1:15000-25000 GCA_015478945.1 Trachelipus rathkii
AGAGAGAGAGAGAGAGAGAGTAGAGAGAGAAGAAAATGAAACCTAGACAAAGAATAAAAATTTCATCTAAAGATATTAAAAACAAGAAATATTCTAAACCTTTGATTATATTATTTATGAGTTTAAAAAAACAACAACAAAAAAAGAAATACAGATGAAAACCGTTAAAATTATATTTTTATACATGTTTAAATTTTTTCTCTGTTGTTTACATTTCTTCTTTCATTTTAAAACCAAAATAAAGAATGGAAAAAAGGTTTTTGTTATTCTGCTATTTGTGCTTAAAAGTTCTTATTGAAAGAATGGCTGAAATAAAGGTTCTCAGTGAGAGAATTATTTCCAGGTAAACTTTAATCAGCGAGTGAATATTGTTTAAAAATTAAATAACAATGGAAATTAGTTAAATATATATATACATATATATATATATATATATATAAATGTATATATATATTATATATATATATATTATATTATAGAAGATATATAATATATATATATATATATATATATATATATATATATATATATATATATATATATAATATATATATTATATATATATATATATATATATAGGTTATATAATATTATATAGCTATATATTATATATAAATAATAAATATATATTATATAATTATATATATATATATATATATATATTATATATATATATATATCAAATGGCTAATCTCTTCCTCCTCCGTTTTCTTCTAATTCCACCATAGACGATTATGACATCCCTCCTCCAACTCCTCCTCCCAGGTGTCCCATGGCTCTACCTGTGATTTCTCATGATCGGGTGCATGAGATCCTGAGTTCTATGAACGTCAGAATGAGAGTGGCCGGACGGCATTATTCCTCGTCTTTAGAGAAGGTGACGCTCTGAGGTGACCCTTGTCCGCTTTCAACTGTACTCTCTATGCCTTAATATTAATACTTTACCTCAATACTGAAAGGGAACAAATGCTCAGCCGATCCTGTAGAAGGGTAGCCTATCTGATCCTTCTAATTATCATCTTATAGCTCTAACTTGTATTCTGTGTAAAATCTTTAATACTCTCCATATCTCTCATCATCTGGATCATCTGGAATCTCATTTCCTTCTTTCAGATCATCAGTATGACTTTCGGAAAGCTCGAGCCATTGTGACATGCCACTTTTCCCATCTCACTGCATATATGGTGTTCTGCCTATAGGGACTATGAGGAGTCTTGTGTGGTTTAGCTTGCCATTTCTAAAGCTTTTGACCTGGTATGGCACGCGCCACTGCTCTCAAAGCTCTCTTCCTTTGAGTTTCCAACTTCTCTTTCCATACTATTGTCTAGTTTTCTCACAGATCGTTCCATTTCGGCGCTTGTTGATTCAACGAATATTTCTTCCCTTTCTTGCTAACTGTTAATTCCTCATTATTCGGTTTTATCACCCAATTCTTTATCTATTTTGCGTTAATGATCTATCTGTTACTTTATCTCCTATCCACTCTTAGGTTGATGATTCAGCTCTTAATTACTAATTCCAATCTGAAGGAGGACCCGCCCAAAAGCTAATAGGTGATGCTGGGAGGATGGCCTTGGAGTTACTTACCTCAGATTTTTCTGTGTTCTAGTTGGGTTAGAAGAATTAACAATGGTATATTTTCAATATTCCTTAATTATGACAGCTTCTTCATCTATATACTTGTCATAATCTTCCACACAAGTTGACCCAACTATAATATCTTCGTTTAAAAGACGCATCTCTAACCATCTTCTATTCTTAATATTTTTTGGTTTTTTCTTTTCTCATTATCTTTCTTATAAGGATCACATTATTTTTTTCTAAGAAGCTTCAATGAAGTTGTGCTCCGAGGCCCCTTTGGAATTTCTCACCAACTCAGTTTCCAGCGTTCTCTCTCTCTCTCTCTCTCTCTCTCTTCTCTCTCTCTCTCTCTCTCTCTCTCTCTCTCTCTCTCTCTCTCTCTCTCTTCTCTCTCTATAATATATATATATATATATATATATATCATATATATATATATATTATATATTTATATATATATATATAATATGATATATAAATATATATATATATGCATAGGATTGTTTGCCCTTTGTATGAGTGTGACTCAACAAATGTGGAGTTCCACACAACTGTCCTCCCGAAAGTGTAGTCTTGTGGTTTTTCGACTTGTTAACTTCCATCTCTCTCTTCTTCTCTCTCTCTCTCTCTCTCTTCATCTCTTCTCTCTCTCTCTTCTCTCTCATCTCTCTCATCTCTCTCTCTCTCTCTCTCTCTTCTCTCTCTTCTTTTTTTCTAGCCGTTAAGTTGCATCACTCTTCTTGTACTATTTATACAATTCAGCAATTCTGAATTTTCCAGTTATATATATATATATAATTTATAATATGAAGAAATATATATATATATATATTATATTATATACTATATATATATATATATATATATATATATCTTTCTTTGAAGAAAGCTCTTGCGTCTCGCCTTTCATACAGTTTCATCTTTTCTCTGTCCCCAGACTTAACCGCTAGCCTCAATCTATAGAAAAAAGGGAGTAACGCAACAATTCGACGGGTAGAATGAGCATTGAGATAGTTAGTGAGGTCAGAAGAGTTATTAAGACGATAAGCACCAGAATCCTCCATTTCAAGAAGAGTTGTAAGAGCGAAACCACCCCAGATGTGTGAGGTATACTCCATACAGGGGTGAGCGACACCCCTGTGAAAAGCAAGCAACTGGGGCAGAGTGAAGAAATTCTAAGCGCCTCTCAGAAAACCCAAAAAAAGATTCACCAAGAATATTAAGGACAGACGAGGGTTTGAGTTTTGTGTTTTCAAAGATGTTATAGTTGTGAGGATTATTATGTCGAGCAGAAGGCTTGAGGAGCTAAATTTTTGAGGCATTAAAAACGACCTCGTTCTCATGAATCAATTAGAAATTTGAGAAAGATCAGAGATTAGTGACTCCCCAAGGCCGCCCTCCTAGTGTCGGCTAATTGTTGTTGGGAGTCCCTCCCAAAATGAAGGGAGTAATGACAGAAGAGTTGATAGGTGATGAAGTAACGGAGGGAAAGTCGTCTTTGAAAGAGAATTGGGGATAGGACAGAACCCTGAGGAACACCACCATTTATAGATTTAAAGGATGAACGGTGGCCATCTACAACAGCTGCTACAGAAGGACCGGAAAGGAAATCAGAGAGAGAGAGAGAGAGAGAGAGAGAGAGAGAGAAAGAGAGAAGCTTAGAAATCAAAGCTTTGTGTCAGACTATCAAAAGCTTTCGATATGTCGATCCCCGCAGCAAAAGATTCACTGAAATACCAAAGGGAAGAGAACAAAGAAACAGAAAGAAGGGAAAGAAGATCAGAAGTAGAACTCTTCTAACGAAAGCCATTAGCCATAAGAGATAAACCATAAGCCGAAAGCCATAAGCCATACTGGCGATCGGAGATAAGATTAGAAGAGTTGAGGTGTTTCCAAATCTTCTTGCTAAGGATACATTCGAAAACTTTAGAAAGAAAAGAAGTTAAAGGGATAGGATTATATTTGGGGGGTTGAGATGGGTCCCCTTTTTACATCACAGGCTGAATGAGCTCACGAATCCAGCAACAATGGAAGGTCGAAGTAGAAAGACAGAGACGGAATAGTCCACCAAGGCAGGGTGCAAGCTCGGAAACACAAGTTTCGAGAACCACAAGAGGAACACCATCAGGACCGTACGCCTTCTTAGAATTATGCTCAGAGAGGGCAGAAATAACATCTTTAGAATAAATAACAATATTAGGCGTAAATAAGTTGGAGGGAGATGGAGAAGGAGTAATAATTCCGGAATCGAATAAGGTGAATTAGAAGAAAAGGTTTAAGGTAAGAGTTCAGCTTTAGCGGAAATTAAAAACCAAAGTTGTGCCGTCAGAAGATACTAGAGGAGGGAAAGAAGAAGTAACAAAGTTAAAGTTGACATTTTTTGCATAATGACAAAAAGGACGTGAGGAAGAGGAACTATTAAGATTATTGCATTTTCTACGGAGAAAAGAGTTTTTTTAGTGTCACGGAAAATAGATTGCCCTTTTTCGGGATGAAGAATAAGTTACGTGAGTTTCTGGAGTTTGAAAACGGTAAATCCTGAAGGCAGTGTCCTTGTGGCTAACAACACAAGAACAAACAGAGTTGAACCAAGGTTTGCTTTGCTTAGTTAAAGGGAAATAATATGGAATTTACGCCAATATGCCATAGAAAACTACCTCGGGAATGAGCTCAGCACACTCCAAAGGAACGGTCTCACGGAAACAGTAGTTATTCCATGGAAATTAAAGAAGTAGGACCACAAATCCAACCAGTTAGTAACACCGAAGTACCAAAAAAGGTTTCCTCGCTGTAGGCGAGGCTCTTTCCTGCTAAAGGCTTGAAGAGATACAGGAAACAGAGATAAAAATTTGATCGGATGATCGGATGAAGAGAGAATGTTCTATATTTTGCAGTCTAGATAGTCGAAGAATTTAGGATAGTCAGTTGAGAGAGAGAGAGAGAGAGAGAGAGAGAGAGAGAGAGAGAGAGAGAGAGAGAGAGAGAGAGAGATTCGGAATAAATGAATTTAGTAATAGATTGACAGAATAGTTTGAACACTAGGGTAAAAAAATTGGGATCCTCCAAATGAGAGAGACGAGAACAAACAATGTTGCTGCGCACATAAGCACAGCAGCAACCTTTGGCTGAAAAATGAGGATAAAGATAGTATGAATCAACATATTAGGATTTGAAATCAGAACGCTTAAACACCTAAGTTTCATTTAAGAATAGGAGATGAGGTTTTGTGGAGGAGAGGTGATGTTCAACAAAATGGAAATTAGAGAATTGACCACGAAGGTTGCAGAAATTAATGAAGAAAGAAGAGCGTGCATATATATATATATATATATATATATATATATATATATATATATATATATATATATATATATATATATATATATATCCTCTACATATATATATATATATATATATATATATTTCCTCTCGATTTAAACTTAAAGTTACATGGAATTAAAAATATCTTAAGTTTATTTATCAATAATTTACACGACTTCAAGCGGTTGATATTTAATTTTACCTACTAATTAATACATCTTAAAATACTTTGGATTATTTAATCCTTCTAATCACTTTGCATATTATGCTTCATCTTTTTCATAAAATTATATATATATATATATATATATATATATATATATATATATATATATATATATATATATATATATATATATATATATATATATATATTATATATAATATATATATATATATATATATATATATATATATATATTCAAACTTTTTTGATAACTGGTAACAAATCAAGATATTTAATCTAGTTTATTTATATTCAGGAGAATTTTTTTGAAGGTAATTGAAATATTATTAGTAGAGGTAGTGTCAAATAATTTTTAGTGATTTTTTGTAGTCACATACTTGTTGACTATAATTACTATAAATTATTTATTAAAATTAATGTTAACGAAGAAAATGAATGATATTGTTAATAACTTATTGCATTTACAGAATCATTAGAATCAAAAGGCAAGCATATGTTACAAGGAACTTCAAGAAGATGTCCAATTAAGAATACTTTAGGTGATGATGATGATGATGATGATGATGATGATGATGATGATGATGATGATGATGATGACGAAAATGTAAAAATGAAACTAGGATTTCAATGCCTATAATGTAAGATTTTTCTATAATATTTCCCAGTGCATTTTAATAAATTTTATTTGGATAAAATTTTGATAAGTTTAAATAAAATATAAAGTAAGGTGGAAAATGAATGTTATATATATATATATATATATATATATATATATATATATATATATATATATATATATATATATATATATATATATATATATACTTCTTTGCTATATATATATATATATATATATATATATATATATATAACATATATATATATATATATATATATATATATATATATATATATATATATATATATATATATATATATATATATATATATATATATATATATATATATATATATATATATATATATATATATATATATATACAGTGTTGATCCTACCATTTGCGCTTAAGGTGCATATAACGAGAAAGATCCGATTTGCATCTCATCTTAGAGGCAAAGATAAAGACGAAGAAATTATTCAACAAAGATAAAGCTTAATTAACTTAGTTGATGCTCAGACCGTTATTAGATGGTAATTGCCTTCTTTCAAAAGGTGTTCTTCCACTTCCAGTATTCCATAGTTTGCCATTGTGAAGGTTGGGAACGAATGGATTAACTTCATAGTGCACGAATGGGGTTTTTAGGATTATAAAATTGTCCTCTTCTGGAGATAAAGACAAGAGTTATACAAGTAGATTAAGATGGTAGAAAAAGGGAGAACGAGAGAGAGAGTTAAGGAGATAAATCTGAAAGTCAATTTCAGTGTTGTAATCGCTTTTTGGGAGAAAAATGAATTGTAAGGAGTTTAAATCTTAATGTAAAGTTCTTACCAAAGGATTTCCTCTCGATCTTAAGTGAGAAAAAGAACACTTGCACTAGTGTGTATGCACATTCACACACACACACACAAACACACACACACATACACACACATACACACACACACACACACACACACATATATATATATATATATATATATATATATATATATATATATATATATATATATATATATATATATATATATATATATACATATATTTCTTAGTATATGCTTTTAAAAAGAATGAATTTACATATATATATATATATATATATATATATATATATATATATATATATATATATATATATAACAACATATATATATATATATATATATATATATATATATATATATATATATCTATATATATATATATATATATATATTTATATATATATATATATATATATATATATATATATATATATATATATATATATATATATATATATATATATATATATATATATATATATATATATATATATATATATATATATATATATAGGATCTTGTCTATTATGCGTGAGTGAGTTTTATCCATATCGATTGCATGGATCCGAACACATTTTTATTTGATAAGTCAAAATAAAAATTTATTGTAATAAAAGAGCTTCACACCTTTAAAATATTAAAAAAACAACTCCTAATTATTTATTTAAACCTATGTAATCTAACGTAACTTAAACTTACTTAGTAACCAAATATGTATTAGTGTATAATTTATTTCCCTTTCCATTGTTTCAATAGACAAATTCACAACTAAACATGCTGTAATAAACTTATATAAATGTAGGAAAAAAAGTTCAAACTTTTTTCGCTACGAACGCTGTTGTACATTTTGCTCGATAACGTAATTATGAAAAAAAAATTTGACTTCTGCTACATTAGTTACGGATAATTGACAAGCCCATATATATATATATATATATATATATATATATATATATATATATATATATATATATATATATATATATATATATATATATATATATATATATATATAAATATATATATATATATATATATATATATATATATATATATATATATATATATATATATATATATATATATATATATAAAATCTTGTTTAAATAGTGTATTTATTTCCTTTTTTCTGTTTATAAATTGAAAATGGCTAACAATACGCGTGATAATTCCTTTACTACAAACAAAGGTCTTACTGTAACTGGATCTATCAACAGTTAAAAGAGATTATAACAATTAAGTTAATATATAATTAAAACTAATTTTAATAATCCTTTAACTAATACCCAAAGGCAAAATGAAACATAAGATCAAATCATCTTTATCTTATTATCTGTTTGCCAGATAAATTACGAGTATGATGAAAAAGTATTCTTATAATTTTTAAATTACAATTCTTTATTAATACATGATGAAAAAATATTCTTACAATTCTTAAACTAATTTACAAAGATAGCAGAAACTGAAAAGTATGACGTGAAAATATTGTTATATAATTATCTGGTTGGAAGCAACATATAAGGAAAACTAATTTTTTTTTTCAATACTCAAAGGCAATAAAATGTATGAGGATAATACCATCTTTTAATATACTGCTCAGAAAAATTAACGCACCACCTACAGAATCGTTGATCGGTGGGGCCGGCGGGCATGTAGGCCATTGTATGTGCCAGTATTGTTAGGTTTTTGCCAGTACCTACCCAGACATTGCAGGTTAGCAGTGCTGGGTGAGTCTGTGATGCTATATCGACGCTATGCGTAAAAGGTTGAACCAACCAAATCGCTACATCACATGTTTGGATAGCTTACTTCAAGGGTATGGTAGGTAGCCTTCAAGACTACTCCACCGTTAACGTTTGTGTAGGTGCTATGGAAAGGGTTCGGCGTCGTTTTACACGCGATATGTGTGCCGCAATAACCACACTGTCAGTAGAAGGGTACAGCCAACGCGAACTGGACTGACGATTCGGGGTGTCCCATATCACCATTGCAAGAGTGGTATAGAGGTACGAAGCTACACATGACCACGCCAGGCGGCCTGGCCAAGGCAGGTCACGCGCAACAACGGCCGTCGAAGACATATCTACGGCTGAGGGCATGCCGTGATCACCATGCCATACCACGTGACCATCAGACCCAGTTACAGATTGTTCATGGTACCAGTGTGAGCACGGATACCATTCGCCGACGCCTCGCAGAATATGGGTACCATCCGCGGAGGGCCGCTAGAGGGCCCTCCCTCACAAGGGACCACCGTACAGTCAGGTTGCGTTTTACTCGCTAACACTTGCATTGGCGGCAGGAGGATTAGTCACGCTCTCATTACGGACGAGTCCCACTTCAATCTGTACAGCTTCTACAGGTGTTCCAGAGTCTACCGGCGATGTAATGAGTTATTTGCGGCAGCACTATGCAGCCGATACCACTCTACGGTGGTGGGTTGGTAATGGTGTGGAAATGAATATCGTACACGGGACGTACGGAGTTAAACGTGTTCGATGAGGGGATGGGTCCCTAACAGTCCCACGATACATCACAGTCATACTGGAGCCATACTGTCCTACCATTTGCCTTCTACGTCTAAGACATCTTTGTTCTCATGAGACAACGCCCGGCAGAGACTTCTGCAAGGTGTATTGCCAACAACCTCCAGACGACCCGTATTTGAACGTTAGACGGCCCTTACAGTCCGGACCTCAACCCTCATTGAGCATATCTGACATACTGAAAGGTGCTGTGACGGCTGGTGAGCACCCGCCACAAAGCCTTGGTTGAGCTGCGCCACACGGTTATACGCTTATGGGAGGAGCTGCCACAGGATGCCATACAGGACATCATCTCCAGTATGCATCGACGTTGTGAAGCTGTCACCCGGGCAAGGGGAGGCCACACAAGGTAGTGAGGAACACAGGACGCAGGTATAGAGACACACAGGACACCGCTATCACCTCACAGCATTGCTCCCAGGGTTGTGGAGTCGGTCCAAAAATCTTCCGACTCCGACCCGACTCCGACCTGACTCCGACTCACCCTTCAAAATTACCGACCTGACTCCACCCTTTGAAATTACCGACCCGACTCCGACCTGACCCGACCCTGACTCCGACTCCGACTCCGACTCCGACTCCACCCTTTTGAAAATTACCGACCCGACCCGAATCCGACTCCACCCGGGCTGGAAAATTATTATAAAAAAAAAATTATATATATATATATATATATATATATATATATATATATATATATATATATAAGGGTATATATATATATATATATTATATATATATATATATATATATTTACATCAGAGCTGGGCGTTGCGCCACCGAGTTTCGTCTATGCGTCTATGCGCCTATGGCGAACTATCAACTTGTAGGCGCAACGGTGCATATATATATATATATATATATATATATATATATATAGCATATATATATATATATATATATATATATATAATATATATA
>JABUQX010095147.1:32500-41026 GCA_015478945.1 Trachelipus rathkii
ATCATCTGCAAACTTAGGAAACTTACATTTAAGCCCCTTGATCTAAATTATATATATATATATATATATATATATATATATATATATATATATATATATATATATATATATATATATATATATATATATATATATATATATATATATATATATATATCTTTATATATATATATATATATATATATATAATATATATATATATATATATATATATATATATATATATATATATATATATATATATATATATATATATATATATATATATATATATATATATATATATATATATATATATATATATATATATATATATATATTATAGCCAAAAGCAAGTGTACTGATGTTGCATTTAATTATGTTTTGGACTTGCCTGAAATTGCAAGTTATCTTCAAAATAAAGTATGACCCTTGCGAGGTTACACAAGCGGTTCTAATGTTTCTTCCATTGTTCATAGCAGTACTGGAAGTTCATTTTCCAGAAGTGTGTTTAGTTCACGTGTTACAGTATTTTTATGTTTTCATCGTACCAAAATGATGACCCTTCAACTTCATTTTCAACTTAGGGAAGAGTTAGAAAAATCGCACGGAGCCAGATCTGGGCTGTATGGAGGGGTGGAAGTATTTGAATGTTTTTCTTTGCCAGAAATTCCATAATTGAGAGCTCAGTGCGAGATGGGGCGTTATATTATAGAGAAGGTAGTATACATATATAGTATATATATATATATATATATATATATATATATATATATATAGTATAAGATATATATATATATATATATATATATATATATATATATATATATATATATAAACTGCTAAGCATGCTACATGAACTTACATATAGTGTCATCTACTCAATGAATGAATTAGTTCTTAAAAATAGAATAGCATCTGCGGTCCTCCTTCATTTTTCCTCTTAGGTCTGATTTATAATGCTAAGAGCAGAAAAAGCCGTTCAACGCTAACTTGCTTTGGATGTAGATCAGTAACAGCAATTGCAATTTTGTACAATGTCTGGATATTTATCGATGGCCTCTTCTAATTTAAGCTTCTAAGTTATATCAATTTTTTCAACTTCTTTCAGTGCAGCAGAGAAATTTTTTAAAGTTATGGAATATTGTATACAAGGATGAGGAAAAACCTTGACCTTTTTCTTGAACCAGTCGAAGCTTTCGACTAAACTCTTCAATATCTAGAAGCTTTTCATACTCACCTTCTGAGCTTTCTGAAAAATGACTTGAGAAGGTATAGTAATGGGGATAGTTGTAGTTTCATCACTTACAATATGTTCAGATGTATTCTTTTCTTCTTGAACTTCTTGCAACCTTTTAATACAAATGGTCACGTTGCAAAGTGCAGATTTAGCTTTTTGTTGTTGACCTTCATTTAAGTTTTCCCTGTGGATAGGAATTAATATAAACAGCAGCTAGTATAGAATACCATTGTCAATGAGAGAAATTTCTCTTTGTACTTTGGAGTTTTTTATTTCTTCAGCATCTTAAAAATAGATTGTATAAGGTTGAAGGTTGAATTTATTAGAATATAATCCAAATTGAAACATAAGGTGCAGGTTAAAAAAACTTCGAAGTTTGCAATTGCATTTTGTGCTGTGGAAGTCGCAAGTGAATGAACTTGTTTGAAGCGATTGAAGTCACTCACAGAGTCACAATTCATAACTTTGTCAGCTCAAAATTTTCTAATTCCAACTCTACTATCTTGAAAGTTACTGCGACTCCGACCTCTTGAAAATTACCGTCTCCGACTCCGACTCCGACTCCGACTCCGACTCCGACTCCGACTCCGACTCCACCCTCTTCAAAATTACCGACTCCGACTCCACCCTTTTCAAAATTACCGACTCCGACCTCGACACCCTCTCTTCAAAACTACCGACTCCCCGACTCCGCGACTCCGACTCCGACTCCACAAACCTGATTGCTCCCTCGACATTTGAGACGGTCTGCCCGATTCACATGGGCTCCAACGGCCACTCATAACATATATGCTAACCTCTAATGTCGTTTCAATATTCACCTATATTCCTTCGATCTATTGGTCCGTTAATTTTGCTGAGTAGTATATTTATATTCATTACAGTAACCAAGCCCCTACAACAAAGTAAGAGGAGTTGAGAGAGAGAATTCTACATGTACGTAACAAAAATATAGCATAAATAATTATAGCGAATAACGTGATGAATAAAATGTGTAAAGAATATTTAGTAACATGTGTTATAAATTCAAATTATATTTTAATGTTTTACGTAACAAAAGTAACAAAAATTGTTACCACAGGATATAAAGTTATTTCTTTACACTTAATTTTATTTCAGATTTTTTCATCTAAAACTAGCTACCTTTTTTTTTAGCAACGTTTTGTTCAGTTTTCTTAAAAAAAAAGAGTTTCTTCTTTTTTCTTTAAACTTGCGGCAGCGTTCTGAAAGGTATAATTTAATTATTCCAAAAATATTAAAAATAATTATCGCCAAAACGTGTATATATATATATATATATATATATATATATATATATATATATATATATATATATATATATATATATATATATATGATATATATGATATATATATATATATATATATATATATATATATATATATATATATATATATATATATATATATATATATCTATACTTTGGTATTTTTGCCCTCTGGCCCACCTTAATTGGAGGGCCACACTGCTTCCAGGAAGCCAGCCGCCGCCACCGGGCGGTTCCACACTTCCACAGGTCGAGGAGAGAGGATATAGAAAAGTCGGCACGGGGGCGCGTCGAGAGCTGCATCTCAGAAGGAGGTGGCTCTATTTTTCTTGAGAATTTAGCATCTGTGCAAGTTTATATTGCATCAGTCTGGTGGGACCCGGATCTGCACCGAGCGAGGTCCATTTGGCCTCTTCTGGACAGCGTTTCTTCTCTAGGGAAAGTTTTGGGGGTATTTAATAGAGTGTTATTTGGGCGGTTTTGAAGGTAAGTGTTTGTTAGGTGGGTATGGATGTGTGAAGTCCATGGCCTATTGGGAGGGGGGGGGGAATTATATTATAAGTGTTGTAATAGAATTGTGCTGGTGAAGAAGGGGGGATTTTAGTCTTGTCGAGGGGATTGGAGAGAATTTGGTGACAAGGGTGGGTTGGGTTACGGGTCTTCTGATAGAATTGAGTCCCCACCATCTCCAGATGTGTGGAAATGGGGAGGATGGAGGCTTCGTCGCAAAACTGATTTATATATATATATATATATATATATATAGATATACACATATATATATATATATATATATATATATATATATATATATATGTATATATATATATATATATAGATATATATATATATATATATATTTAAGTGCCGTTTTTAACTTCTGCGACGCCCTGGGCAAAGGAAGTCTTTATTGCCCATTATATATATATATATATATATATATATATATATATATATATATATATATATATATATATATATATATATATATATATATATATATATATATATATATATATATATATATATATATATATATATTAAAAAATTAATGGTTTACTCCTTGCATTTTGACTTGCAAATTTGCCGCTAACATCTTCAAAATCTAATTTTACAGTTTAGTCTGGGAACGTTGTGTTTAACAATGCCAAAGTTAATGAAAGGAAGGTATCAGTGGCGCCAGTTAATCGGTAAAAACATGTAGTTTGATAATTTCCATGGTGACACTCTCACAGGTGTTGCGTATGACTGTGGTGACGTCATCCTAGATGGCCGCCATTTCACTATAAACAAACTGCTTTATCTCGGTCACTATCTAACCGATTTTCAATACTTTTAGCTTGTTGGAAAGGTATTTTTAAGAGCTAGAAGAAATTTTCTTAGCATGTATTGCGAAAAACCAATATTTTGTT
The DNA here is from genome assembly GCA_015478945.1 of Trachelipus rathkii. NCBI lineage: Eukaryota > Metazoa > Arthropoda > Malacostraca > Isopoda > Trachelipodidae > Trachelipus > Trachelipus rathkii. Next base: position 36,420 of record JABUQX010095147.1, read on the forward strand.
TGATACCTGGTTTTAAGCTAAAAAAGTGATTGTTTTAGCCCGATTTTGACGTTTTTTGCTCTGTGTCACGCTGCGTGGTCGTGTTGTTTGGTATGTAATATTTAGGAATCGTAATTAATGTTATTAGTATTACTATTGGTACTATACTTTTTTGAGTATGTACAGTTTTATTAATTTCATTTCTTTTGTTTCAGGATGAAATTTGTCGTATAAAGCAGCCAGTAATAATGGAAGGGGTACTACAAGTTCAGATGCCACCATCAAAGAGGAAACGGAGCAATAGTATTGACTACAATCTCTGTGTTGTGTTAAAAAAGGAAAATGAATCACTTGTCGTTGAGTCAAAATCCTTAAAACAACTTCTAGAAGCCCTTGCCAGTTGCCAAACAAAGTTCGGAGACTAAAAATTTGAATGTTCATATGAGCTACTATTTGATATATACGAACTGACAGAAAAAAAATGGTCGTTGGTATTTATCTTGTTATCTAACAAGGTGCAACTAGTAAGATTGGAAGCCAAATATGAAAAGAGACAAGAAACAATTGACATCATAAATAAACCTTCTACAAGTAACACACGAACACCATTCACAAGATCGTGTGGTGAACGAACAGAAAAAATATGTTTTTTCTGTAACTAAGCAAACTCCAGGACATCAATTGTTCACAGTTTCAACCAGTAACGCCGGCGAAAAACTATAGGAGGCTGTAAACCATAGCAATACTGATCAATGGAAAGTCAAATGCGTATGGCATTTCCTATCACAAAGAATGCTATACAAAGAATGTTGTAAAGGTTTTACGTAAGAAACATCAATGTCAATTTCTAGACAATGAAGCTATTATAACAGATAGTGCATGTAAAATCAATTTTATCAATTCTCTTTAAGAGACTTTAAAAGACGTAAAGGTGGTTTCCATTGCGGAAGCAAAAGATGTGTACAAATAAATATGTGCAGCAAACGGAATGGATGATGAACATGCTATGAAAAGGAAGGCAATTAAAGCATTCACTGAAGAAGAGCTTTGGGACATGGACGTACAATTTATTAACCCCATCCGCAATAACCAACCACAGCATATATATTTAAAAGCTACTACAGATGTTGTTCTAACTAAAGCTGAAGAAACTACTAGTTTTCTGGAAAAATGAAGACCCTCTTTGAAGCGGCACGTATTATAAGGAAGTGCATTTTGTCTATTACAGTCAATACTACTAAACACAGTAATGTAGTACCATTGGAACTTGAATTTTCCTTTGAGTGGTGGATTACTGGAATCGATATATTTCAAAGCGCCAGAGTTGATACAGAACAAGTAGCTCAAAAGTCATCAGTACTTTCACGAAGCCTTATGTATGAATGCCTTAGCGAACAGCAAATAAAAAATGAAACTACGATGACGACCAGGCATACTCGGGACTACTCACTACAAGTAGGTGTTGGTTTAACAGTTCATTCCAACACTCGCAGCAAATTCCTTGTTTAGTTTTTGCATAGGATATGTTGTTCAGTTGAATACAGCAAAGTTTTGAGCTTAGATACATCTGTAGCAAAAGAAGTTATGCGCCGAATGGATGAAAATAGTGGGGTGTATATTCCACACGACTGTGTCAGAGAGAGGTTTATGAATTGTGCAGTAGATAATATAGATTTCCTCGATTTCTTGATGGTAAAGAAACTCTACATGGAGCAGTCATGGTCTGCTACCAGAGTGCTTATCTGAAGCCAGTCTGAAATGACAGTAGTTTCAGGTCCAGCGACAAGTCGCTCATTAACAATTCTTCCTCAATGTATGACCACTTTAGTGGAACACAAAGGCCAAAGAACATTAAGCCAGTAAATCCAACTTTTACGAAAGAAGTACAATGTTCGACCAAAGCAGATCTATCACAATATATTTCTTTAGACATGGCGTGGCTATTGAGAAAATGTGTAAAGTGGTCATCAGAACACGCAACGTATTCCGAATTACAGAGTAATCACATGAAACATATGACATAGAGGGTCCAGAAGTTGACCTGTCAGATGTATTGGATCAAACGAAGGGAACCACACACATACCAACATGGTCAGCCTTTAATTCAGCGTTACTGGATGTCCCAGAAAAGATCGACACATAATACCGGCTAGCCCCACTGATCATTCAGTTCAATTAACCTTCCTCACCCAACTGGAACTTGTTAATAAACACATCTGTGGCAATAATAATTCCAAATGTGTTTTGATTCTAGACTTGGGTCTTTATAAGCCAGTCCAACAACTAATTATGTCACAAGTCGATCTTCATCACCGTTGGATTGTGCGACCAGGCGAGTTGCATACATCTTTTGCAATGATATGTGGTGGTGACAACTGAAAAAAAAAAAAATGGATTTTGTATTGACGTAACTAGAATTTCTGACTTTCAGTCAGTGCTGTATGGTGATAACAGTCAATCAAATCATTTCAGGAAAGAAGCTCGGATGTGCGGTTGAAGAACACATTCGTACCCTAGTTGCTCTGCAAGATTGCTACTTTCAGTATTTCTTTGAAGAACATGAAAGTTTGAACATTAGTGTTTATAGTGAAGTGCAAGAGCTACGAGCCAGATTCAATGAAAATGGTGCACAAGAATGTTTTACTAAACTACTCTTGGCGATGCAGAAGCGTGGTCTCATAAACAAGATGAAAAGATTTGATGAATAATAGGAAGAACTAAAACCAACATTCCGAATGTTACGAAAGGTTGATTTTTTGTTGCTGTTCTTGAGATCTGTCAGGACTTCTAATTGGGATCTGCATCTTTCTTCACTAGAAGATTTCATAAAATACTTCTTTGCTTTAGAATTGACAAACTATTTTGGAATGACCTTTTTGGTACCTTGCTGAAATGAAAAGTTTGAAAGTATCAGATTTAGATTTTTGGCATGAGTTCGAAAAGGCCAACTGTGTAGCAAATAAGTCTACTATACCATTTTGTGCTATAGCTTGTGATGAGGCACTAGATCATAAAAACTGAGCAATGAAAGTTGTGGGAGGACTGGTTGGAATAGCACAGCAACCGAGTTCTCCCGCTCTCTTTTTCTTAACAGCACCTGAGCTCCAAAGGGTATCACAAGAAACACTGAGTATGTGTTGTAGTTCATTCAAACCGGAAGCTGGAAAGCACTATTTAAATAATGAAACCACTGATATATATAATATATATATATATATATATATATATATATATATATATATATATATATATATATATATATATATATATATATATATATATATATATATATCTTAAACAAAGAACATAAGTGGGAAGGTAAAGAATTACTGCCTTCTCCGGGATTCAAACACCGCTTGTTGCTACTGAGGACAATATACTCGATGCTTTACCACTGAACTATCCCCCAACCCAAAATGTTGGGTTCAAGAACAGTTTCAAAGCTCAGTGGTAAAGCATCGAGTATATTGTATATTCATTACTCCTACAAACACCAATACCAATTGTAGGAGTTCCTTGTAAACAGTTATGTTGGCAATTACTTCAGAAGGTAGATGTCTTTTCACAATTTCGTTGATGATACCCGAGTCATATTGTTTCTTGTTGAGCTTCGCCCATGCATTTTGGAATCTCTTGAATATATTGGGTTGAGGCCCAGTTGTTGATCCGAACTTACATTCGAAAACACCTCTCAACATGACTTCAAGAATATGGTGGCGGCAAGCTAGGTAAAGCAGCTCTCTACCCAAGATGTTTTCCAAAATTGTACAAGCCCCTTTGAGCCTTCCTGTGTTTGATGCAGTGGTGTCGAAACACATTGCCTTGATAGTATGGGAGACACCCCATTCCTCGAGACACTCATAAACAGCCAGGGCTTGTTCTTCACCAGTGCTTGTGTCTGCTACAGGAACTCCTAGCAGTTGTTCATTTTCACCATAAGAATTACAACAGCTATTCGTTCTTTCTGCTTTGTCTTTAGAACGTCTGGTAGAAGTTTTCCGTCCCAATGAACTACAACAGCTTCCTTCTCTGGTATATAAATTCGTTCCAAGATCTTCTCAGTGTATTTTTCTCTGAATACTTTTCGCCTTTCATGGATGGTGGTTTTTGACACTTTGAACTCCTCAGGATTCTCCCCAAGTGCTTCTATGGTAGCTATGAGTGTTCGTGTGGCATTTCTGTCAGATACCTTACACTGAACCAACAGCAGAGATAGTTTCATGGTTAAAATTTCCCTAACGCCATGCTTCATCCTTTTGCTATGAGATGGTCCAGGAAGTTCCTCGGTTTCTTGAGAAGTACAAACGTCCATGCAGCACATCCTCGATATCTTCATCGCATGTGTTTTCCTCTTCATCACTGTTCTCATCTTCTTCATCATCAGTCTCTATGAACAAAAGAAGAGAAAGAAAAGGACCAAATTAATTATGAAAATAGTTAAATTACGTTGCTTATCTTGTTTTGTTGGTACTTTTGTAAAAACAAAACAATAGAACCAGGGGACGTAAACGTACCTAGCAAAAAGCATCTCCAAGGTCTGCGAAGGGCGAATGAAAACGCGAAAGCGTTTCAATGATAAATGCGAAAACGGTTAAACACCCAACACGAACTGAAATGAAGTACAACAG
>JABUQX010095148.1:0-31879 GCA_015478945.1 Trachelipus rathkii
ATATATATAATATTCTATATATAGTATAACTATATACTATATATATATATAATATATATATATATCTATATATATTATAATATATATATATTATATATATATATATATAATATATGTATATATATATAGCAGTTATCGTTTTTTTCGATGCATGTACATTCACCATCTCGGCAAAACTGAGAAGCTGCCCGCACCTGGTTCTTCTAACCAAAACATAGGGATGCGTGTAAACGTAACTAAGAAGGAGGAATAACACTAACAACGATGGACTATCATACGTTATGGGAAAATGCCTAATTCCAGGAAAGGAAGGGCGAAGAAAGCGGCACTGTTAAATGTAGGTGATTACCGCGAGAATACCTAACAGTTTTAGTTGCGAGGGGAAGGCAGCCAAGCGATATCATTGAAAGAATTGCCATGATTATATTTCAAACTTCCCGTTTCTTGTCCAATTTACCGGGGTGACATGACATGCCTTTGTAAGGGGGGGGGGGAAGGGGAAAGATGCTTTGAATTTTTTTTCCATTGGTAGGTTGGTTGCTTGCCGATTCGAAAGAACGGGCCAAATAGTCCTCCTGCAGACGGTTTCCTTCGAAAAGATGATGGAATTCTAGTATTTATATACACTATATCTTCTATATCTATACTTATATATAAGTATATTAAATATTATATATATATATAGATATATTATATAATTAGTATATTATATATATATATATAAATATATTATATAATTAGACGGAAGGTAATATGCCTACCGCAAATGGATTAAATTAACCTCCTTTTTTCACAATTCACTTTTTTTCTTTTATATTAATAAAACCCCACTAACCATCTGACACAAACTTTATTACCGCCATTTCATAAACACATACTTAATCCACACCCTTCATCTAGACAACAACCAACAATGATCCATCCCTTACATATCCCTAATGTTTGCGGGCAGAAGAACACCCCATCGTACGTCCTGCGTTAGTAAAGGCGACAAAAAGGGAGCGGTGGTAATTTGTTGGGTTGGCTGCTCATTCTACCACTTGTCTTTTGCCCAGGAAATGCTAATGAAAGAAGTCGTGTAGCCGTAAACGGTCTTCTATCTTTCGAAGAAAAAGTATGAATCGTATGGGAACATGGAATGAGTCAGAGATATAAATGTTGAGGGAGAAGAAGAGAAGAGAGAGGTGATGGAATGTATTTAGAATGGATCAATTTTAATTTGATCGCTGCGACTGAAACAAACATGAAAGAAAATGGTGAAAATGAGTGATGTGGGTGAAGATGTGTGTGTGCTGTGTGGAAAGATGAGAGGAGGAGACAAGATGAGTTGCAATCTGTGAGTGACTTGTGTAGCAGAGATATGGTAGACTTTGTGTTCAGGGTTGGCACCAAAAACATCAAATTGGGTTTATGGGGTTAACCGAAAGTCAACATTAATTTGGGGGAAAATATTACATAATTTTCAGTTTGACACAAATTAACAAAATTTTTATAAGCAAATATACTAGAATTAATTAAAGCAACAATTATAACTCTTCACGGTGATAAACATCTAGTTATCACCAGATTTAGTGTTGAATCATGGATGTAATGCTCCAGATATACTCAGATGAGCAAGTGAAAACAAGTTAGACTGTATCATGAGCTTTCTCTTGAGGCTTAACTTCTCAAAGATGAGCCTTAACTCTTTCTTTGACTGAATAATGTTATATCAATGGAATAGCTGCAATTACTTCGTTTGGATGATTGTAATCAAACAATTAAATCTCCACCATTTCGCTAAGATTTTGCTTTCTAACAAGTGCCGAATGATAATTTTTGACCATTTTAAATATTTTCTTTTTACTGAACAATTTCTGAGTTTATTTTAATTATATTATTAGATATTAATTAAACAGAGAATATATTCATATAATACTTTATAATAATTTTCCATACAGGGGCTGAAAAGAAAAAAATAAGGGGTAGGTTTAGAATTTTTTTGGTCCGGATTTTCACAAGAGCAAAAACCCAAAAACCAGCTGGGTTGGGTTTTTGGTGAACTTGCTTATGTGTGTGTGAGTAACTAGAATTGTAATGACTTTCTCTTTTTTTGTATGAATTTTAACAGTTTGAAGGTCAATGTATGCTGGTGGTTGTGACATATGGTCCATCCCGAGGGTAATGTTGAAGAGAGTGCAATTCTCTGGGATAAATCTGAAATGAATGTTTTGGATGGGTGAGTAGGGGCTTCAGATTGATTGTACTGGTTGACCTAAATGGTTGGATAGGTGATTCAAAAAAGGATAGTATAACAGTGTTTGGGGTGTGGGGAGAAAATGAAGAATGGTAGGAAGGTGATTTTTCTGTGAGGAGAGAGGTATGTGTGAAAGTAATACCTTTTTTAAACACAAGAGTATCATAAGTATACTAGAGTTTGGTGTAGGTAGAGAGTGAGGGGGTTAGAAATGGATTATCGGTATGTGTGTGTGTGTTTATGTAAAATTAAAAGTTAGAGGGGACTTGGGATGGCGAAGGAAGGTGAAAAGGACCAGGAAGTGGTAGAATTAAGGCCTGAAGAAGTTAGTGACAAAGTAATATGCGATAAGTATTTAAAACGCTCGCAAGTAATCAGTTGAATGTAAAAAAGTTGAAACTGAACAATCTGGGAGCAAATGAAGGAAGCAGTTGTTAGCAGCGCAAAGGATGTAATGTGGATGTGCTAAAGCATAAAGTAAAGAATGCCAACCAGTAAGCGGTCGGAATAAAGAGGTGATCAAGCAGTTAAAGTAAAAAAGAAGCGATGGTTGAAATTGTACCTAAAGCCAATGATAGAAAGTTTCAAACGAAAAGATCGTTGAATTATATAAGGAGAGAAAAGAAAGGAAAGAAAGAGTGAAAGAAATCAAAGGAGGGTAAAAAAAAAAAAAATAGAGGTAAATGAACAGTTTGGAGGAGAGTATGAATGGGATCACAAGGGACATAGGAAGCCTCTTCTGAAGGAAGACGCGAAAGGTTAAGAATGAGATAGGGGAACCTGCTTAGAATGAATAGGGAATGGTGCTTTCGCAACTGATGAAATGGATGAGAGGGGAATGTGGAAAGACATTTCGAAAACCTGCATAACATTGGCAGTCAATGGAGAGGTGATGGTGAATGTGTGGCTGTGGGTGATGGTGCAAGAAGGAATAGGCATTTTGGGATGAAGGTCATTAGTAAGGAGGACGTAATGGGTAGTGAGAAAGTTGAAGAATGTAAATCTGCAGTTATAGATGAATTCAAGAACGAAGGAGATATGGTGATTGATTGAATGGAAGTTGTGTAACAAGCGTTTAGGAAGGGTATAGTTCCGAGGATAGGAAGAGAGCAGTCATAGTGCCCTTATATAAGGGTAAGCGAGGTTAAGGGTAATAGGAATTATAAGGGAAATAGTTTATCGAGTGTTGTATGTAAGGAAAATATATGCTGATATTTTAGGTCGAAAGAGTGCGTCGAGTCAACTGATATAAAGCTGACTGGTGAAAGAACAAGGTGCGTTTAGGAGTGGTAAGGATGTGGGGATCAAATCTTGCACATTGAAACAAACGATGAGAAAATGAGGCGAGACGTAATATTGTAATTTAGGTTTTTTTGCGATTTGCCAACAGGCCGTATGATAGGGGAAGCTCTATGGAGCAGGTGTTAGTGAGTATGTGGGTTGGTGGTGGGCTTCTGAAATGGAATCAAAAGTAGTATGACGATAGTGAGTGAAGCGTGTTGAAGAATAAATGGAGTCAGAAAGGAATTGGTTTAATGTTAATAGCGGAGTGTGGCAGGGATGTGTTATGTCTCCTTAGCTATTCAATTTTGTAATATGGATGGGGTTATGAAGGAATTAGAGTGGGGGTTGCAGGGGATGGTGTTAGATGATGAGAATGGAAGAGAGTGGAGTGTGCCCTCCTACCTATTATATGCTGAAGATTTGGTTTTGCGTGGCAAATTTGAAGAGAGTTTGAGAGGATTGGTAGAGAGATTTGCAGGGTGTGTAAAAGGAGGGGTTTGAAACTAAACGTAGATAAGAGTAAGGTTAGGTTGTGAATGAGGACAGTCTCGGTGTGAAGTTATGCTTAGATGGTGAGAGGCTGGAAAAAGTGTCTGAGTTTAAATATTTAGATATTGAGTGGATGGAAAGGGACGGATGATGCAGAGTGTAGTGGAAAAGTTGTGAAATGGCAGGAAGGTGGCTTGGTGCAATTAAATCCTTGGTGTTGTGGTGAATGACTAAGTCTTGAGTGCGCCAGGGTCTTACATGAGGGTATGTTAGTTAACCTGTTGCTAATGTACAGTAGTGAGAGACTATGGACTGGAATAAGGGGGTATAGATCTAAAGTACAATGTGTTCAGATGGACAATTTTAGAGGCGTGTTGGGTGTGAAGAAAGGAGTAAGTGAAAGAAATTAATACATTGAGATGGTTTGGTCATATGGAAATAATGGATGATAGTCGGTTGGTTATGCGGATGTATAGTATATTGAGTGTGCGGGAATCGCCCGGCTGGGAAACTGAGAAAGTGGCATTGAGTCAGTAACGGAATGCCTTGAGGAGAGAAATGAGTTTGGCAGGGGCGAAGCAAGAAAGGTGCATAATAGGAGTGAATGGTAAAAGAAATTATTTGTGAGGGGGGTATGGTTGTGGCCCACCTGGGCCAAGGGATGAACCCTACACTGACAAGATGTCATAGAGACGTTCCGTCGCTGTCCCTTGAAGCTCTAGCGTGGGTTTTCTGACTGCGACGAGTTCTCACTAAATGGAATAAAGGGGGGGTAAGGCTGGGCTTTCATTTCGACTTACGTAATATTCTACAACATTTCTGTTTCCTGTGCATGCTACGCACCTTTGCCCAGTCTTGGGGAGAATATGTGAATGATATATATACTATTTAGTATATAATATATATATAATATATAATATATATATTAAGATATTATAGTATATATATATATATGATATATTATTATATATATATATATATATATATATACTATATATCTATATATGATATAATATATATCTTTCTCTCTTATCTACCTCTTTTCCCAAAGATTGGGTAAGGTGCGTGTCATGGCATCGGAAAAGAAAAGCAGTAGAAGAAATATGACCAAAAGTCGAAAAGAAAGCCCAGCCTTAAACCGCCCTCTGTACCATTAATTAGTGAGAACTCGTCACGACAGAATATCCACCCTAGAGCTTCACGGGACGGCGACGGACCCTCACTATGTAAATCGTCAAATGTAAGGGTTCATGCCCATGTGGCCCAGATACGGCCACAACCTACCCCATAACAAAAACCACTGCCATTCAACTCGTATTATGCACATTTATTCTACGCCTCCTGCAATCTCATAATTTCTCTCCTTCAGACATATCCGTTCACTGACTCGTTCACTTTTTCTTCGTCCTCCCAGCCGGTCGGTTCCAAACACACTCCCACTATACATCCGCTTAACCAACCGACTATCATTCATCTTTCCACATGATCAACATCTCAATACTTTCATATTTATTCTCTCATTTCCACCTTTCTTTACACCACACAACTCTCCTAATAGTTCATTCCTCATTTTATCATTCGTTTCACACCTAGCACGCCCCTAGAATTGTCCATCTGAACACATTGAACTTTAGATCTATAACTATCTTATTCAGACCAATAGTCTCGCTAGCTAATAATCAATAACACAGGTGAACAACATACCTCAATGTAAGATCACCAGCGCACTCCAAGATCTTAGATCCATTTACATTCACGCAAACGATTTTAATTGCATCAGCAACCTTCCAGCCATTCACAAACTTTCCTACTACACTTCATCATCCGTCTCCCTTCTCATCCAACATATACCCTAAATAATTTAAACTCAGACACTTGTATCGCAGCTGCTCACCATCTACACATAACTTCAAACTTGAAGGACAATCCTCGCTCACTCACAACCCAAACCTTACTCTTATCTTACGTTTACTTTCAACCCTCCTTTTACACACCCTGCCAAAGATCTCTCTACCAATCATCTCAAACTCTCTTCAGACTTCCCATACAAAGCCAAAACTAAATCAGGTAGGGCACCCTCCACTCATTACCACTCTCATCATATCTAACACGCATTTCCGGCCACCCTCACCTAATTCTTTCATAACCCACATCCATATAACAAATTGAATAAACCTACACGACATAACACAACCCTGTCTCACTACCGCTATTAATACTAAACCAATCACCTTTTGACACCATTTACTCTTAACTTTTATATATATACTAATATAATATAATATATATATATATATATATATATATATATAATATATATACATATATATATATATATATATATATATATATTATATATTATATATATATATATATATATATATATATATAAAATTATTTATCTTACTTTTAACGCAATAAGCAGCTGGTTGCAGGCGAGAGAAGGAAGGCTCGCAGCCAGATGCAAAATAGTTCTAAGGTCCCTCTGCGTGGGATTAATGGGTAAATTAATATATTCTCTGAACCATGAGGTATTAGAGACGAAAGCCCACGAATCTCTCACAAACAAACACATTCCACCATCTAAAGGAAATAAAGAGAATTAATAATATATATGTCAATATTATCATCATTTTTTAATAAATCTAAATTTTTTTTTTTCGAGTGAAAAAAAAAAATATATAAAGATAAATAAAATAAATTAAATTTTTTTTCGAAGTGAAAAATAAAAAAATAAATAAATAAACAAATAAATAAATTCCCTCACTTGTTCATGAAAAGAAGGATCATTCTGGGGCAAGGAAAGAAATTCCTTTCCTTCATATTTCCTTCGAATCCATTTCTCTTTTTCTCTCAGACTAGACTCAAACAGTTCGGATTTTATATATGACCAGTGAACAGATTCTCGCTTCCCAGAATCGGCAATGTTGAAAATTCATTTCCATAGAACTTCATAACTGAATTATGAACCGGAGCTGAAAAAAGTTCAAAAATATGTTTTTAAATGTAAGTTTTTTATCTTTTTTAAAATCCAAGTCGAATTCCATCACAACAGAAAAATATTCACTAGAAAAGCAAGATGCCAATGACTTAAGGCGAAAACTTAATTAAAATAGTCTGTAGAGATTATCATTTCTTTACCTCAAAACTTTATATAGTTTTTATATTTTTAAGATAAATATTTACTTTCTTTCTTTCTTTCTTTATCTACCTTCTATTTTCCCAAGAATGGAGAAGGTGCGGTCGACGAGCACTTGGAAAACGAAAGGCAGTAGACAGATCCATGACGACAATCGAAAAGAAAAGCCCAGCTGTACTGCCCCTCAGTACCATTAATAGTGAAAACTCGTCGGCAGCTCAGAAAAAGTCCCAAAGCTTTCGAATGGGACAGCGACGCCCTCTACCATGGTAGAGTCGTGCAATGATAAAGGGTTCATACCTTGGCCCAGGTGGGCCACAACCATACCCCCTCACAATCCCCCGCCATTCACTCCTGTTATACACCTTTCTTCTCGCCTCTACCAAAACTCACATTTCTCTCCTTCAAACATTCCTTTACTGACTCAATCCACTTTTTCTTCGGTTTCCCAGCCGGTCGGTTCCCAACACACTCGCCACTATACTATTTACTTTCATATAACACTTTTATGACAAACCCTTTCAGTCTTTTCATCGTTGATGAATTGCATTATTAAATTTGAAGCTTTTCTTAATTTTGTTTCATAACATTTAAAAGAAGAAAATAACGACATTTCTACATCCACCAATCATTACTTTAAAGTAATGATTGGGCAAACTAAATTTAAGAATTAATAACACAAATATTTAATGGACTTTTTAATTATACCTTCATGAGTGAGAAGATTAAAAATCTAAACTATGTACAACACATTATACTCACGGCCAATCATCCAAATCTAAAGACCTAACTTTAGAGACATGAGAGCCAAGATTTCGGTGTATCCCGGAACATTCAATACACAATAATATTCCAAGATTAATGCTCGCCCATTCAGGATCTATAATAAAAAGTTTGGAATTACGAGAAAATTTTAAATAGCGATGTATTGTACAATTCAAATATAAATGTGAAAATGTATATAAAAGTCAACTTACTTGGCATATCGCAGTCAGCACAACCGATCACATTTCCCCGAATTTGACTTTTAATTGTAATTTAATTGAGTGGGAATCAATGGTGCATAATATTGGTTAGGTCCTACGTTTTATTTGATATCATATTCCTTCGAGAAGAGAAAAAATTTGGAATGTTGTTACGATGGCAGTCGACCCATTCTTTCTCTTGTCTTCTTGAACTTGAAGCCTCAAAGAAATGCCTCACTGTTATGGTTTGCCTAAATGAACACAATGCTAGAATTTTCATAATCATACGAGAATACTAGAAAATGATTACAATAATTTTTTAGCCACAAAATATCGAAGTTAGGAGTATGGATATACACATGATTTTATTAAAAAAATAATTCAAGTAGGAATTATAGGGTGAATTAGTTTTATTGAGTGTTGTAGGAAAGATTTCTGGTATTTTAGTTCGAAAGAGTGCCGCTCGAGTGACTGAAGGGACCGATTGGTGAAGAAAAAGGTGCGTTTAGGCAGTGGTAAGAGGAGTGTGGAACACTGACACTATTTGATAAGACAAATGACTGAAATGAGGGCGAAGAATAAATTTTGTATTTAGGTTTTGTGGATTTGCAACAGCGTATGATAGGATTAATAGGGGGAGCCTCTATGGCAGGTGTTAGTAAATATGGTGTATGATGGTGGGCTTCTGAATGGAATAAAAAGTATGTATGACGATAGTGAATGCGTGTGTAGATAAATGGGTGTCAAAAGTGGATTGGTTTAAATATTAAATAGTTGGTGAGGCAGGGTTTGTGTTATGTCCCTTGGTTATTCAATATGTATATGGATTGGGGTTATGAAGAATTAGAGAGGTAGGGTGGCAAGAAAATGTGTTAGAATGATGGAGACTGGAGGTGAGTGGAGCGTGCCCTACCTATTAAATGAGAATGATTTGGTTTTGTGTGGTGAAATCTGAAGAGAGTTTGGAAGGAGTTTTTAGATGAGTTTGGCAAGGGTGTGTAAAAAGAGGGGTTTGAAAGTAAACGTAGATAAAGAGTTAAAGGTTATGGTTGTGAGTGAGAGGACGCTCGGTGTGAAGTTATGTTAATGTGAGCACTGGACAAGTGTCCGAGTTTAAAATATTTAGGATATATATGTATGTTGGCATAAAAGGGAACCGGATGATGCAGAGTTATAGAAGCGAGGAAGGTTGTGAATGGTAAGAGGGTGGCTGTGCAATTAAATCGTCCTGGTGATTAAAGGGACTAAGTCTTAATTGCGCTAAGGTCTTAACATGAGGGTATGTTTGTTACCTGTGTTAATGTATACGTAATGAGACTATGGTCACCTGGAATAAGAGGTATCTGCAAAAGTTCAATGTGCTCAGCATGGAAATCTTTAAAGGGGCATGATAGGTGTGAAAAGAACTTATAAGCACGAGGAATGAACGTTTTCAGACTGGAAGTGAGAAGGGTAAACGAGAGAATAATGAAAGTATGTTGAAAGATGGGTTTGGTCACTGTGCGAAAGGATGAATGACAGTGGTTGGTTAAGCGGATGTATGTCTAGTCGCGAGTATGTTGGGAATCGAAGCGGCTAGGGAGATCAGAAAGAAAAGTGGATGTGAGTCAGTAACTGAATGTCTAAGCGATAAAAGGAAGGAATGTAAGTGGCAGAGGCGATAAGGTGCATAATAGGAGTAAATGGCGGGGTTTTATTGAGGGGGTATGTTGTGGCCACCTGGGCCAGGGGAAAAACCCTACACTTGCGATATGCCATATTGTGAGGGGCCGTCGCGGTCCTGTGAAGCTCTAGGGTGGATTTTCTGATGCGACGAGTTCTCAACTAAAAGGTACAGAGGGAAGGGGTTTAAGGCTGGGCTTTCTTTTCGACTATATGTGTCATGAATATTTTCTACTAACTGACTTTCTCTGTATATCCGATGCAATGATACACGCACCCTTACCCCCAGTCTTGGAGCAAAGAGGAAAAGGTGAATAATATATCATTATATATAATATAATATCTAACGTATGAAGGTATATATATCTAATAGTATTATATAGATATCTATTATTAATATGATATAATAAGAAATATATATATAGATATACTACATATATATAATAATTATATTATTATATATTATATATATTATATCATAAGTATATAGTATGTTAAAAAAACCTGAGTAAAATATAACTGAAAAAAAAAAATTATTATTTAGAAATCTAATAATCTGAAAATAATTACCGAGCATAATCCAGTTTATATTAAGGAGTTCAATTAATATACTCTTAACATGAAGAGAAATATTAAGACTCTTACTAAATTCACCTTCACACTCTGCATTCTTCAAGCCGCTACTCTTCATCCTTCTATGTCTTTTTTTAACGTTTGGTGTATCCAATTTCGAAGAACTTTCAACTCCATTCATTGAATGAACTTCGTGTAAAGCTTCGTAGGAAGTGAGCATAACCTACAAACGGTGTAACATTAATTAATATAAATATCAAATAAAATGTCAAATGTGATGCTATTAAGTGACTGCACAAAAACAAAATTTGCTTTTTTATTCAATTATTTATTTATTTATATTTTAATTTCTAACCTTGTCTTTAATATTGTTATTTATTCCACTAAGAGATGACTTGACTCCTAAAGATGTTCCACTCGTAGAGATATTACTTAAAAGAGTTGAAGAAGCAAGATTTAAAGAATTTAAATCCGAAGTGACATTTTCTGTTCCCACAACTTTTGATCCCCTTGGTTTCATTCCAGGAACTTTTACCGTTGTATATTGTAAAGAAATGTCTTTACCATGCACATCTTCCATATAATCCTGAAATTAAAATTATTATTATTATTATTATTATATATTATTGATTATTATCTATTATTATTATTTTACTAATCCTTTCTTATTAATATAGTATGTTATAATTAATTTATTATAGATAGTGATCATTTAACATTGATTGAATTTATATTTTTATTGATGTTTGAACTCATCATTGTGACATTATTTATTATTAATTATTATTATTAATTATTAGTTATTCATTATTAGCATTAATCTGATTATTCATTATTCACTTAACGAGTATTAATGTTATATTATATTATGTGCATATTGCTATATATTATATAGTATAAATATAGTATAGTATATATAATAGTATTCATATATATACTAGTATATACAAATGTTTAGTATATCCCTATATATAATAAATCATATATACTATATATATAATGATCACATAATATATATATATACTATATTATACCATATACATATATATATATATACAATATTAGTATATATTAATATATACAAATAGTATAATATATATAATATTAAGTATATAAGAAATAAGATAAGAAAAATGTTTGAAGTTTACTCACATGTAAATTTGCATGATAGGTAAGACGGCCATTATCGCAAAGGGTGACATATTTTTTCTTCCAATCTTTATTAAGAGCTTTATTGGACTTCTTATATAAATAGCCCTGTTTAACAGGAATAGCTCTTCCGCTCCCAACTTCCTCGTTTTTCTTCTCCTTATCATCGTTTTTCTTAGGGGTAAATAAATTTGATTTTCTTCGGCTTTTTCTTGTTGTTGTTGGTGTTGAAGAAGGAGTTGGCAAGTCTTTATTAGAAGGGGGTGGTGGAGGAGGAAGAAGAGGGTCTCGGACATTTGAAGTGTCAGAAGAAGTTGCTGACATGGTGGGGGGAGCGGCAAATGTTGAAGAGGTGACTGTACAAGGAGCGCTGACCCTTTTGAAAGCATCGTCACGAAAGGAATCTGTTCTCGTCATAGTTGCTAATTCTGGCCCGTTGTTAAAAGCATTTCGAACTGACGCTTCTTGCTGTAAAGTTTCAAAAAAAAAATTTAATTTAATTTTTATATATTCATAATTAAATATGATCATTTTAACATTAATACAAAGAACCAAAAAGGTTTATTTTATATTTACAATATTTATAACACTCGAAATCTACCTATCAATTTATTTATTTATTTGCCACCACACCACTCAATGACACAGAAGGGTGGTGGGGGCATTAAAATGAGAAAAAGTCAGGAGAATAAACCCACAAAAATCTCAAGTGGGCACAAACGTAATTTTCGAAGTGAGAAAGGCGAAACACAACTTTGGAAAAATATATGATGGCAAAGATTTTCACAGAACTACCACAACGAGGAAGCCTAGAATTACCGATCTCTACAAAGTATTCGTGGAAAGACACTGCAGCCCTTTTCCTACGAGGACGTAGCAAAGTGGCAGAAGGGCAACTAGTATAGTACTACTAATATAGTACCTGCAAAATACAGATTCTATAGAAAAAGCGATCGTGTCATCGTCATGTCGGAGAGATAATTAGTCAAGAGAGAGTTAGAACTAACAGATTTCTCAAAAATTTCATCCTATCATTTTAAATACAAAAATGTCTGTCAAAAGAAATACTTTTCCGACTATTCTATGCCTCATGATATATTTTTTTTTAGAGATCGACCCCACTCACCATGACTCGGTTAAATTCTAAAAATGCTTGTAGTGCATCTTTATGGTTTCCTTTTTTGTCTTAAACGACACTATTAATGGTTGAATCATACGATTCTTTCAAAACGATTGCCTGACACACGATTTATTTAGATTTGGTTGGTGCATATAATGAAGTTATTATGAGTTGAAAACTAAAGCTTGAAGGCCATCCAGAGAAATATCATACATAGAATTTCAGCAGTATTTTCGAAGAATGTGTAAGCTCATCTGAATAAATCTAAGCTGGGTATTGAAATTGCTCTACTAGTATTAACAAAATTGCTCAAAATACAGACTCCAAAATAGTCTACTTCTGACCGCAGCAGACTTCATAATCGCAAAGATCCGCATTTTTTACCAATTTATTTGGATATTTAATAATCAGCGATTAGGAGACATGATTTGTAAGTTAATAAAGAAATTATAGTCTTCCTTGCAATTTGTCCATACTGACAGGTGTAGATGTGCCGATATGAGCGATAACAAATAGAGTAAATTTTAGCACAGAGGATCATCGAAAGCCCATTGAGGGATTTATTAAAACAGAAATGGGAATTTATGGAATTTGAAATAGCATCACAGCACAGATCGTCCGAAAACAGCAATAGACGAACTATTTTCTTTCGAAGTCACAATTACAAATATTTACATCTTTGTTGCAAATACTGGCAATTTTATACGTGTCTACTTCTTCAAGTAGAAAGAAGCTTTCAAACATTATGACTTCTAAAAACCTACTTGAAAAGAACTATTGGAGATGAAAGACTTACTGAACTTGCCCTCTCTACAACATCGAAATATTGACATACAACTGAAGATATTATCTCGGACTTTTTTCACTCTCACGCCTGGCGATTAAAGTTAACATCAATGTAATATATAGAAATTATTATATAAATATTCCCATTTTTTATTTGAATATATTAATAAGTTTGATGCGGAAAATGAATTGATATATGATATACTATGTATATATATATATATATATATATATATATCATATATATATTAATATACTGAATATTATAATATATAGTATATTATATATATATTATAATAGTATAAATAAATATATTATATAGTATTATATATAGTTATAATATATTTATATATATATATATATATATATAATATATTTATATAATATATATATATATATATATATATATATATTAATATATATATATATAAATATAGGTATATATAGTATATTAATATAAAAGAAACTATTATTTTTGTCTGGCCCCTCCGAAAAAAAATCCTGGAATACGCCAGTTGTTAATATATATATTATACTATATATATATTAATTATCTATAATATAATATATTAATATATATTAATATAATATAATATATATATATATATAATTATATATATAATATATATATAATTATATATATTATATATTATATATATTATAATATATATATATATATATATATATATACTATGAGATATATTTTTTTTTTTTTTTTTTATTTTTTATTCCTTATTTTTATTTAGAGGTTTTTAATCCTTCATCCTGGTCCAAACCTTGGACACCTAAGGTATGAAGGTATTTCTAGGTACTCCCTAGCACGATTCTTAAGATTGCTAGGCTCTTTCTTATCACTTCCATGACCACATCTTTACTACGATGTTAGGTAAGCTTTTTTTCGATATGTGGTCATCGCTCTTCTTCACCACTCCAGTTGCTCCAACAACTATTGTTATGTACCATCCAAATCTTCCACCTCCTCCACCCCCCACATTCTTTCTTATATGTATACTTAAGTTCTTAACACTATTTTAATTCCCTTTTCTTCTTCATATAAGTTAGTCTAATTTGTCCCTAGCTTATTTACCAATCTCTATATAATATTAATACAATTTCTGTGTTCTCTTCTCTCTTACTATTATGTTTGGCGGTTATGTGGTGTAGGTATAGATGTTGGTATTGTATGGTCGTATAGGATATATGGCTTCCTCATTTTTATTTATTGCGGCTGGTTTTGCTGCCAGTATTTATCGAGTATCTATTTCAAAATAATATATATTTTTGTGAGCATAATTTCAAATGAACTCAATATTGCAAGATTGTTGTTATGTCTAATGCTGTGTAATAATCCCATTTGGTTATCAGTAGTGTGCATCCTGTCAAAATATGGTTTACTGTCTCTGTTTTATCCTTGCACATTATCGCATAATATTTTTTTTTTTTCTGTGAATTTACCTCCATGTTTTCTATATTTTTTCTGAACCAGTTTGTTCTTAGTATTTAATCTTGTGCCGCTATTAGTGTTCTCTCGTTTTCTTTTTTTAGGTATCCTCCTGTTAACGGTTCCACTGTATGTTCCTTTATCGATGTAGATCTGGTCCAGTACATCTATCCTGAAGTGTTTCCACATATGCTCCTTCCATTTGGTGATATCATTATTTATTCTGCCTGCTTGTATTGTCTTTATCGGTCTTTTATTTACCTTTGCTACTTATGTTTCTGAATTCTCTACTCAATCTCTACTCCTTTCAGTTAATCCTTTTTCTTTTTTGATTATGATGTTGTTGGGGGTTTTCATCATCGTCGTGCTCATACACCCCATCTCATAAATTTACTTTCTCTACTCTCTAATATTTCATTAAGTACCTATGATTTTCCATGTTTTATATACTATCGAGTTTGTGAAACTCCCATTCCCTCCTTTCGATTTTCTTAAGACACATAAATCCTTGGATGCCATGGGTTTTTGTAGATTATCTATGGCAATGTAATCATTTTTCTTGTTTATGACGTTATCCTATTTTTAAGTCCCCATTGTTTTGGAAAACCAAAAATCCCTTTATAGATAGTTTTAAAATACATGAAAGAAGCTGTATGTGAGGACGGGGACTGCTAGAGTTCTTAAGGCGATAATTTTATTTCTGGTTTTAATTCGGATTTTTAATTGCATTTTTCATTCTTTTTAAATTCTTTTGTTATTTTTCTTTCATTCTTTTTATGACTTTATTTAACTCTCTGAAATCAATTCCTAGATATTTGTAAGTTTTGCCTTGTTCTAATTCCCGTATTTCCGTAATCATATTTATCCTTATATGTACCAGCCTTTCTGTTCTTCTCTCCTTTTTAGCTTTACAATGCACACTATATTCTAAACCAATTCCAGTACATCATATCTGTGGAATATCGCTTTACACCTCTACCTGTTTTCCGATTCCTTTTTATTTGGAGGGCTATAATGTTTAAGTCATGCCATATAGAAATAGAGGTGTGATATTTTTCTGCATTTTTCTCTCTGCATATGAATTATCATACATGTTTTCAAAGAAGTTATTTTAGTTAGTGTGTCTTAGGGAAATTGAGAGCGCAGTAAACAATAGCGGAAATAGAGTCTCCGAACTCTACCCTCTTCTATTAAAATTTCTTCTATTTTATTTGTCTCCTTTCTTGTCAATTTCAGGTCTATCCTACAATTCTTCATTGCTTTATCTATGAAGTCGTCTATAACCAGCTCATTAATTTTGTAGATCCTAAGTATTTCCTTAATCCACTTATGAGGGACGCTATCGTATGCCTTCTGTAATCGATCATACATACTGAGATGTGTGGTTCTGCCATCCTCTAATCTGTTCATTACACATCCTGGTTTATTAATATTTGATCTTTTGTGCCTTAAATTCTTTCACAGAGACCTTTTTCTTCATTAATTATGTCATTTACTTCTAAGTGTGTTGCTACCCTTTTCGCACATGACTCAGTAAGATATTACTTATCATAGGAGGAGATCTGGGTGATTGAGGCGGTATTAGTGATCGCTAATTCTGTTTTTCATTATTTGGGATAATGATGTTTTAGGATTCCAACTAAGTGAGCATTCTGGAATTTCTCTGTTATTCTCTATTTAGTTTTGTTAAACTCTCTGATAGAGTTATTAGTCTGATTAGTTCTGTTAACCATACATTATTGCACTTTGATTTCTTATGAGCCTGAGTGCTTATCTCTATCTTCACTTCTCTTTTAACTAGTACCTTTTTTTAACTTCATTTCTGACTGATTCTTCCACCTTCCATTGTATTGAATCCTGTTATTTGGCGTGTCTAACATTTCTATTTCCAATCGCCTCATTATTAGGAATAACTTACACTTTTCATAAATTTTCTCTTTTCCAAAATCGCTCAACTTCTTGCTAGGGAGTGGTTTTCGTAACTTAAGCGTATCCAGTCATAATTCTCTATAAAGTTTTTGCCGGTCCTCTGTAAATATCTATTCGTATTTTTTCTTTTCTGTTTTCATACTCTTGATCTTTTTAACCATTGCAGCTAGTATTAGTTTCCTTCCTCTAATTGCATGCACAAGTGGTCCCCATTTTCCACCCTCTCTCTATATAGTAAATTCTGCACTTTCTTCTGTGGTGGTGGCAGTACTCTCCATGGGATAAGATAAATCATTATCAGAAAGAAATTTCTTAATCTTTTTTCTTAGGTTTCTATTTCTATCAATTTCGATTTTCAGGGTGTTTTATTTCTGTTAGTTCTATTACACTCCGTTGTTCCTTTGTTTTAATTCCTAAATGTGTCCGCTATTGCTTACGCAGTAGGCATAAGTAGCCGGTTTCACTTTTCAGTGATACTACAAATTTGTAGTATAAATCCGGTGAAGCAATTCTGTCGCAAATTCCTGCAATAATTTACATTTAGAAGCCGTAATTAACTGATCTTTGTTTAGCCTTAACCTTTTTTCTAATTCCTAGATGTAAATAATTCTTCTCGCTTATCAGATGGGATATTTTTAACCAACAATTGCTTCTTTCTAGCACTCGTCATTGTTATTTGGTTCTACTTTCTTAGAGTGTTTGGTTTTGATATATTATACAAATTCTTTTCATTTTCCTACTTTCATCCATTTTAATGCTGTTCCTCATCTGATTTGCGTTTTCCAACTTCATCGAAATCTGGTATAGTTATGATTCATCATTACCACTACCAAGACTACTTTTCTCTCGATTCTTGGTGTCCTCATTTTTCCCCAAGTTCATTTCTGTTCCATCGACACACTATCATTTTCAAAATCTCTTTCTGGTTTCTCTATGTTCCTTGTTCCACATTTCTTCTAGGTTACAATTTTATTTCTGATAAATTTAATGTTATTTTTTCTTTTTATTAATCCGGCATAACGGCAGTTTTCATTTCCCATTTTTAACCTCTACACTAATGAGTCATCTTGTATTTTCTTGTTGTCTTAACTTTCTATATTATTTTTAGAAGATAATTAGTAGTTTTATTTTTAACTCTTTATGAATCTGTTTTAATGATTTCCTCTTTATAAATTAAATTTGAATATTTCACTTCATAAGTGGTAGTGATAATGCCTTCGTCTATTTACAATTGCTTACTCAAGGTTCGTTCGTTGTCTATCTCTTTTACTAATTCTGCAATTGCTAGTTTTGATTAAGCCATTGTTTTTAACTGACTGCCTGTAAATCATGAAACCTTCCCGAAATCGATATTTAACAGTGAGCTAAATTTTGGGGAAATATTTTTTCGCGTTTCACTACCACACATTCCAGTATTGTCACATCATGTTGGTTTCTTGAGGTATAAAATTCTCCAATAAAAATAACTCCATATCATTAAATTCATTCCTTTCGTAACGTCCAAATCCACCGGATCCTTATAACGCATATATTCATTTCCCATCATATACTTATCTATTCACCATCTTCCTTATAATCTGCTTTTATCTGTCTCAATCTATATTTATTTTGAGTTTTTGGGCCGTATCTCTAATTATGAGAAGCTATGCTATTAGACATTCTTTATCATAACTACTATAAGGTTGTTTAGTTTCCACACATCTTCTTTCATCTATCTATTTTAGTCTCTTTTCTTAAAGCATTTATACTTTTTGTGTATCTTTCCAAAGAGTACTTTTTGTTTGAGAGAGAAGTATATTATTATTGCTACTTATTATTTGAATTATAGTGTATCACTCAGACAAATATATACGTTCACTTCTTTTGCTTTGATTTAATAATCCTTTTTTTTTTCTCTCTAATATCGAAGGTGTATGGAATGCTGTTTTATGAGCTTTTTGATGTGTTCTTGCGACTGGGGTCGTATTGTCCGGCTACCCCTTTCCTACATGACCTATCTTAACAGTACAAAGTATCTATGTTATCGTGGATCACTTCTCAAGATAACCGAGTTTACTTGAAGTTGAGATAAGCTTGCTAGACGCTTTCCATGAGAGCTCGTCCCCTCTCACCTCTCAACCACGCAATGATAAGGGCAGGCACCATGGGGATGTTAGGGAGATTGAGATCGGGAGGGTGGCGTGGTAGGAGGAGGAGTGACTTCTTTAGAGTGAGAGTGAGGTAGGAGAGGTGGAGTAGTGGAGAGGAGTTATTATGATGAGGGGTAGGAGAGGATGTAGGATGTTTTGGGAGGGGTTTATGTTTAGGAGATTTATGTGAGGGATTGATGATTATTGGAGGAAGTGTTGCGAGGGGGAGAGTGAGAGTGAGTTAGTCTGGTTAAGTGAGTGTTTACCTTTGGATATATTTCCGTACTGGCAAAATATTTTTTTATATTTAGTTTACTTCCATTCTTTCATTTGATTAGTTTTTTTTTCGCCCTGGAATCATCTGATATGGGTCAGATGTTATATTATTTCATTGCCACGCTATAAATTTTATCTCCAGCGTAGACCTCCCCACCAACGTCATCGGTAAAACTATCGGGAAGTAGTGTGCGATAATTATAATATATATATTTATTATAAATATTATTATTAATTTATATATTGAATAATTAATTGTAGGGAATTATTATTAGAAGTTTCATCACTCTTACTAAATATAATTTTGTTTTTAAATTAAAAGTTTCAAATTCTTTTATAAATAAAATATTTATTAAAAATGATATAAATTCGAAAATTTTAAATGTCGAAACAAACTCAAAGGATAAAAAGTAGGAAAATATAATTAACATTTTCCTTTGAATTTGAGTATGTGAGCAAAATTTATATGGTACGGATATAGATGCAACCATTAAATGTAGTATATTTATAATATAATAATAATTATAATTATAATAATATATATTTATATGTGTCTAATTGCCCCGAATAATATATAGATATATTATTTATATTCAAATTATTTAATTTAATGAATTTTATATAATTAAATTCAAATATTTAATTATTAACTAATTTAATTATATATATATTCTTCTATATTTATAATTATAATATTATTAGTATCTAGTAATTTATTTATTAATTTAATATAATTATAAAATAATTATACGAGAAATTTTATTTAATATCGTCTCATTATACATTTCTCAATAAATTTCTATATAATTTATAAAAAGTCATTATATATATTAATATTATTTTATTATATAATTATTTATTATATAATGATTTAATATATTATTATTTAATAATATTTGCTTTATACTTAAGAATTATTTATCTCTGTCATAAGCCCAACCTTGTTACCAGACTTAACTCTAAGATAACTTACTCCCACTTTCATTATATAAGTAATTTAAATTTAATTTCATATATTTTAAAAAAATTAACGTTATAGTTTATTAAATTTAAAAATAAAGTCTCAACGGACAAATGAAGAATCAGTATAACAATAAAATTGAGTTTATAGAGGACCTCCACTCTCATGGGATATTAGAGTCACCAGCTGTCCGCAAAAAATCAGAAATACCTAGGATAAAGTAAATGTCGCTAACAAAGTAACAGTTCAATTTGGTAGTTTAGGCCTAAATCAAGCTTGAGTGAGAATCCTATATTCTCAAATAACGATTAACAACATGAGTGCTTAGCACAAAGCGATCTATGAAGGAAGTTTACGATAACGAGAGTGAGAGAGAATAACACTATTTATCGTGTATTAAAATCTTACGAATTTTATTTTACCTTTTAGTATAAGTAATTTGTTTATCATTAAATGGAAGCTTGTGTACCTTGTGTATCTAGATTACTCAATTGTATTGAGATGAGTGGATAAAGTAAGTACTCTATAATAATAGGAGAGAACTCGACATTAAGGTGATCCTGTTAGAACTAGACTGGCGCGATGTATAGTGTGCTGGGTTCACAAAAATCCTAAACTAATTAGGGAAGTGAACACACCATCATTCCCGCGCTAGCGACAGAGTATTTACTACTCCTGTTACATTTCGACAGGTAAACCAAATTTCACAATCGGTTTATTATATGTTCTCGACTCGTTCTAGGTGCTTGGCTAAAAATTCTGTCTTTAAATTAATTTCCTTAAATAATTTCTCGCCACATCTGTTCTGTGGAATTCTCATCCACCTTCTGTGTTTCCTGGTGAAAACTTCTTGAGCTTACTTATATATTAAAAGCCTGCGTCCAGTGTTCTAAATCTTGCGATTTAATTTTATCTTATATGTTCTGCTGACTACATGATCCACAATGCTTTAGTTGGGTTGGAAGGGATCGCGTTGAGTAGACACCCCTAACCTCTGGTATTAGGGCTCTTGCTCGGCGGAAGGTGGAAAAGGCGTTGAATTCCTCGCAACCTCGTAAGATAATAATACCTAAAACAAAAAAAATATAAAAAAAAAAGGGACGCAATATATCTACACCACAGTAGACTAAAGATGAAGTATCCGGCCTGCTTGCAAACCTTAGATTTAACGTTTAACAATGATGCATTTGTCATCTTTTACATATTGATAATGTTTGAGCGATATATATAGAAGGCCAATATCCCTATCAATAAGTGCAAGAAACAACATTGGCAAATAATCAATTGGAAGCATGTAATACCACTGAATTATAAAATACAAAACAGATTTAACTTGTAAAGAGACATTCGATTAAACCAAGGAATCAAGAATTATGTCAACATAGATGCTACCATCGACAAATTTATAAGAATGACTGTTTCTCCAAATATTGGAAGTCTCTAAAAACGTATCATAAAACAACACAAGGAAAAAGAATCCATCGATGCAAACATTGCTTTCACGCAGTAAGAGCATGCAATGAACTGGACAAGAAAGCAAGTACTTGTTATGCTCAGTGATATTGTACAGGAAGTGACAAAGTCAAAAGATTGTCCCGCGAAATAGGCAGAAAGGGAACAAAATTGACGGAGAATATTTTCAAAAATTTTTTCATTTCTATTTTGAATTGCATAAATACAGCCATTTGACTCTAAAATCGATATTTTTGCAGGATATGTTTCTGAGATCTCTTCTAATAAGCAGTATTTGTAAAAAAAGAACCCTAAAAAGCCTTCGAATCAATGAGTGGACTTTCCAAAATATCTTTTCGCACAAAAGAGTATCACAATATTTGACAGCTAATATGTATAAGAATGAAAGATTAGTTGAAGGATTTTTGAAGTCACACAGCAGTTACTAGTGATTGATGATTGGGAGGGACTAGAGAGAGTCTGTACCAAGAGCGATTATGCTGCTTGCTAAAATTGAAAAGTGCGACACACGAAGGCAAATAAATCATGGTCGGACACTATTAGTGCATTCACCATCCTGTTGGACATATTAATATAGGATATTCAAGAAACACGCAAAGTGTCTTTTTAGATCTTGAGGATATCGTAGAGATGGTAATGAGCGTAGCTCATATACTATGATAGTATATCCTCACTTCACTCTAATCATATGATGTTTTCATGTCGTTGGAGGAGATGTATGTCATATAGGATAGAATCTAATGCAAGTTCAGCCCGATCGAATATACGGGAGGTTAGAGAGAGTAGTTCTAGCTACTACCCAGATCAGAAAACAAATACAGAAATCAAGAAAAATATGATATCCGTCTCACAAAAAGGATAGTGGATAACATATTGGGACGACAAACTGATTGTCATACAACCTGGACTCCAAAGGCACTGAAGATTCGTCCTACCTCATGTTCTAGTATGTCCCGGAGAAATTGCGCGAACTAACAACTCTTCTTTTGGTGTACAACTTAAAGCAAACAACCCTTCCGAGTTCAAGTCACAAACCAAACCGGTCTAGGAAAACGAGAAATGGTCTTAAGGGCGTTGATCTGAATAAATAATGACGAGAATAAAATTCTACCTTCATAGATTCGCTGAAAACAGATCATTTTTATAAAGAGTAAATAAAAATGGTCCAAGAATTGAATTATTTCAACAATTCAGACTATGACTTTAACAAAAGCAAAAATCGGTATTAATACTTTTGAGTGATATATTAAGTAAGTTATATTTACTAATTTCAAATCAACAATTATTTTTCGCAAACTCTAGGATTATCAAAATATGGGAGGTTTTAAGTAGTTTTGTGTTTTTGCATGACATAATTCGTAAATAAGGCTATCATAATATACTAAGGTTCTCACTTAAACAATTAATTTCCATTAACTCTTTCATCACAGGACAGCAATACGCATGCATGTGTCTGCCTGCTCAGAGGGTTAGCTATGACCAATCCTTGTTGAGTGCTTTGAGCGTGCCGTCTAAAGGCATCGTAGGTAAGATAATCATGCTTAGCGACTTTGGATTCATTAAATATTGAGGCTTCATCCGGACCAAATATTTCAATTTTTACTAGGTAAGTCTAATGATGATACATCATTGAACAAAAAGATTTTTATTTGATTGATAATTATTGTGCTTGCTTTAACTAATAAATTGGTTATAAATTGTTGCATATTCAAGAACCACTACTTGCAACTTTTATTTACGAAATAGCCTTTATTATATACTACTGGAACTTCTTTCGTACACTGAGAAGAAACAAGAAAGCTTAGCAAATTGGCTTATCCGTTGAATATGCTAGCGATTGATCCATCTCGAGCGGGATTTCACATAAGAACTTAATGAACCAGCCTAAGTTGATTAGTTACAAAAGTGAGGTCCGCCTCAGCAGTTTAAAGCCATGGAAGCATACCTGGAGCTCTGCACACAAAGCAGAGAGATGCCTCATTGTACGGCGCATGAGTGGTGTATAGTAGGATCATGGACGATATCTAGGTATGATTTAGTACACTAATGAAAATTGGTCCTTATTAGCTTCTAGAAAAGATAAGTATGAAGCAGTTCCCAAAATCAGAAGTGTGAAACCATAAGATCAATTCAAGAAATTGAACGTTTCTGTGTGTTTGCTGTAAGTGTCTACTTGCAATGGTGGATTGTATGCCCGGTTGCAGCCGATGACCCAGTCAACGATTTGATTTTAGTTGAGAAACTGAAACGTTTTGGCAATTCCATGATTCACTAGTTAATTGCTAAGACAAAGGGGAAAAAAGCTCTTAGTAGACATAGTTGGTATCTGAATGAAGAGTTTGTTCCATTGGCTCTTTTCTCACAAATTGTATCTGACGAAGACAAAGAGATTAAGAAGGCTGCGGCTCCTCCAATTTGAAAAGTGCTGGAAGTATCATATCGGATCCATAAGTTCGGACATCTTGTGAGACCTAGACCTTATAAATCGCCTATATGTGTTACAAGAAGGAAATGGATCACTGATGGAGAGCTTGTGACAGTGTCTATCAGGCCTGAGTTCGAGTGAGAGTTTATTTTCCATATTGTGAATGCTCCTTTGAGATTGTCTTCCAACACCAGCCGCACTCGACATTGGAAAGACAAATGGATAGACTTTCTTGAAATTGAAAGACAATTGTCAAAATAGGTCAACGGAAACTGCTAGAGAAGAGGAAGTATTGCTATTCCATGTATTTACCTGTATAGTATGAACAATAGGACGAAGAAAGGTTTGCAATGATTACTCGTCAAGTAGATGAATAGTTGATCAAAAAGAAGTTCCCATCAGCACATCAATATAGGTAAAGAGCTTTCCATTCAGAGTAATTCTCAAAAGAAGTCGTGGGTTCCTTGCGCTGGAATGATGCATTTGAATTGATTAACTTAACAAACTGAACTCTACAATTTATGATAGTAATTAAGAGAAACGCATTGGGAGATATAACTATTATAAGAACATGATATTCATTATGGAAAGAAAATTTGCATTTTTCAATCCTTAAAGTTGTTTTTTTAGGCTAATAAGATGATAAATTCAATAATTTATTGTATTCTAATAATTCAATTGATTTGGTTTAGTGTTCATTTTTTTAAAATCGTAAAAGCACATACATTTCCCACGTTTATATGATGCAACCCGGTTGCAAAATTTTTAACAGCGAGATTTGGCAGGAAGCGGGGCAGCTGGGCAGCTGGGGCAGTGAGGTCAGCTGGGGGAATAGTCTAAATTATATATTATAGTAGTAGTTAAAGTATATATATTAATATACTTTAACATGACCATAAAATCAATGTATATATATAATTATTAGATATATATAGATATATTAATATATTATATATATATATATTAATAGTGATAATGACGATAATGATATTGTTCACAGCAGCCTAGTACATATAGTATATATTATATATATATTGATATAATACTATATATATTAGAAAATCTTTCACTACCCCCAGCGAAGGGTCATGGCCTTCTAGAAAAAACACGACCTGTCAGTGAGGGATACCCATATCTGAGAAATAGGTCCTTGGTTACGCTGGCCAACGGCTAATATCCGATGGTCATTGTAGCCAACTATTCGCGTTATATATATATATATATATATATAAGTATACTACTATTTAGTCTAGTATATGATATACTCTATTGATTAGTAAAAAGAGTAATAAGTAGATATTAATGAAATCCCTTTAGTATCGCTAACTCTGAGAGGTCAGGGTGAGTGGAAATTAAGTGTATATCGATATTAAAATATATATATAGATTATAGTATAAAAAAGAGAGAGAAATAAATAAATAGTTATAGAATAGAGAGAAGCGCCCGAGGAAGTTTTTATCACATATTTAGTAGGAAAAGCACGATCATACAAATGTCTCTTATATAACATTTGAAGTGGGTGAGAGAGGAAGTTATAATAGAGAATTAAGCGTCACATTAGTCACTATCCTATACTTATATATACGCATTCTTACACCTAATCATGCCTAAAGATTGTTCATCTGAACACATTGTAACTTAGAATCCATATCTCCTTATTCAGACCATTAAGTCTCATCATGCTATACAATTTAAACATCGGTAACAACATACCTAAGCATATTATATATATATATCTATAAGTATATATATATATATAATAATATAAGTATTATAATATATATATTAATTAGTATATATCTAGATATATATAATTGATTAATATTATTATATATATTAATATAGTATATATTTATATATTAATAGTATATAAATAATAATATATTAATTATAATATATTTAATATATAAATAATATATCATATATATATCTATATAATATAATTAATATATAGTATTTATATATATATAGAATTAAGTTATTGTATAATATTATACTATATATATATATATATTATATATTAAATGGTAACATCCTAAATGTATGTTCAAAGCTATGTTATTGATAATAACAATTTTAGAACCGTCTTGGTTGAATCTGAGATATATATAGATCTAAAGTAAAATGGTCCAACAATAATATATAGTTGAACAATTAATCTGCCAATTTTAATTGAAAGAAAGAAATTGATTAAAATGAGGAATGAACGTATATAGAGAGTTGTGTGGTGTGATGACACATTTGAAATGAGAGAATCATTGAAGTACGTGTTTAGAGATAGAGTTTCGGCCATGTTGATAAAGGATGGATAGAATAAGTACGTGAGTTTATGGTTAAAGCGGTATGTATAGTGGTTGAGTGTATGAGATCGACAGGCTGAGATACACCGAAGAAAAGGTGGATTAAGTCATTAAAAGGAATGCCTGAAGGAGAGAAATGTGAGTTTGGCAGAGAGGTCAAGAGAAAGGTGGCAATAATAAGAGTGAGAATGACGGTTTGATGAAGGGTATGGTTTATAGTTGCTCACTACTGGACGAAGGTAATGAACTGTACATTATGATAGGAATGAATTATAGTGAGTAGGTTCCATCGCGGTACCCTTAAAGCTAGCTAGGGTGATTTTCTAACTGCGACTTAAAGTTCTCACATAAATGAGTAATAAAGAGGTAGTAAATTACATTATATTTAAATTACGCATTCTTTGCTTCAATTAACATTCTTCTATACTACTTTCTGAGTTTTCATAAGTGCATGCCACGCTACACCTTACCGCCCAATTTACTTGAGGCAATAAAAGTAGTGGTTAGAGGATAAGCTGATATATATATATATATAACTTAAAATATATATAATTAATAATTAATATATTATATAATATATAGATATATTATTAATAATATTATTATTTATAGTATAGTATATATATTATATATATATATTATAATATAGGTAAGTAGTATATAATTCTATTATCATTATATATAATAGTCTCGTATAACGCAGTACTTAATATTTTATTTTTATCGTTTTTTATTTATATTATGTATAATAGGTTATATGTATATATATATAATATATAGTATTATAATTATTATAATATTAATATATATATATATAATGATATATTAGAATAAAGTATAATATAATATATTAATATATATATATATATTATGTTATAATATAAATATATATTAATATATATATATATATAATAATATATTATATATGAGTATTATAGTATATAATTAATATTATATATTATACTAAATACATAAATATATTAATATATATATAGTAAATAAATTTATATTATTAATATGCATATAATATTATATATATATATAGTATTATATTAAATAATAATATAGTAATTATATATATTATATATATATATAATATATATAATATTAATATAATAATATATATATGTATTAAATATATATATATATACTATATATAATATATATATATTGTTTAGATGCACCGAGAGCCGTAATTTTGGTTCAATGTCTCGATGATTTGCCCGAGAATGAAATTTTAAATTTCCGAGGCTTTTAATACGAGAAACAAACTGATCAAATGAAATTTCCATTATATACCTACCATTATCCTAATATAATATATTATTTATATATTAATTAATATTATAATATATATAGTATAATATAATATATATATAATATATATATACTATAATAATAATATGTAATATATAATATAATATATAGTAATATATGAATATATATATAGGATAGAAGTAAGAAAATGAGAATAGAAAAAGAATAAATAAAAGAAGTAATAGAAATAGATAGATATATACTATAGTATATATAATGGGATTATATATAGAATAATAAGAAAGGGATAGATATACTATAAGATAAGATATAAATAAGTAATATATGGATTTTAACAGATTATGTAATCTAAAAATATTAAAAGAACATACTGTAATTAATTTCCATCTGGATATTATTCAGCTCTAGTGTGATTTGACTTTAAGAATTAAAACAGTAAGCGATAATTAGTAAAGGCTGAGTGTCTTTTGTGAGGGCGCATAACGTAGAAATACATACTATCAAAAATAACAAGCAAAGATCCATCATCATGTACAAGCAATTCATCCTCCCATCATTGCTAAAAAACAGAATAAATGAACGCAACACTTATTCTGAGATAAAAGAAAAGAATCTGAATCTTCAAGAAGAAAGGTGGCCGACAAAAAAGACGTAAAACGAGTGAGAACTTGCAGCAGAGACAGACAGTACGAGATGAATGAATACCATGTCCATATTACATACAAACTTCTAAACAAGATTATCCTGTGAATAAAGTAAAGAGATTATACATTAATTAAATTCTTAAAATTATGAATAACGTGACAGAAAGAGGAGAAAAAGATTTGAGACTTGTTGATATGGCAAGAGAAAAGCTACAGGGCAATTGACTATTCATACACATAATTGGGAGAGAGCATATTGCTGGTGGACAATCAACGTGCCATTCTCTTTTGTAGAGGACATGTTGGATTGGTAAACAGGTATTAATATAAAGATTCACGTACTGATCCGCAAGCAATACTGAATTAAATGCACCATCATAGGGAGGTTCGTTTTCCAGAAGATTTACGGATGAAGATTATCGCACATGTTCTATAGGAGGTTGCTGTAACAATATATATTAGTTATGTTGAAGGATTAATATTAATCAAAAGAGTTGTGATATGTTTCAGCTTCAAAGAAAATATAAAAGGAGCAATAATCACATTAACGATCAGGATATATTGGACATATGCTCTATGCAGACAACTGTGAAAGCTTCATAAGAGTAACATGTCAGAGGCAGGCATTGAGAGAGAGTTGATCAAAGAATTTCAAAACGGAAGAGTAGGAGACAATTGACACAATCAGTACGTTTAGTAATATAATATTACACCTTATTGGCAGAAATCTTAATTGGCACCTTAGAGAAGTGAGGAATGAAAGTTTACTAAATGGAGATTAAACAAGAGAAGAGTCATTCAATGTCTTCACTAGGACAGAGTTTAATGGCACTCAAAAGTATGACCAAAGGTAAATGAAGAGCGACAGGTTTGTATAAATATAGCAGACATGTATTAATTATCATGTCATTACGGAGCTAGTAAGTAATATCATGATGCTATAAGTTTTCTCAAAAAATCAAATTCAGATTATATGTAGTCAAGTGTTTATGTAAAAGATTAGTAGGCATTCTATTGATGGTCAAGAGAATCACTGCAATCTGGCTGACAAGAAACCTAAGTTAACGGTTAAATTCACAAATAAAATCTCAGAAAAATTCCGTGCAATACACAAGGCATATCCAAGATAAGTGGAAAGACAAGAATTAGAACTCATCGGCGATATTAATAAGGTATGCAAGAGGAAGTATAAGAGGTAGAGCAAAAAATGATGGCAATTACTGGATATAGAAGTAATGTGCTTCAATTCGAAAAAAATAAAGCTATGGAATATTAGAGGGGTTATAATGGCAAAGAGGAGTAACTTGGAAAGCCTAATGAGAGAAATATGATTAGATTGCTACATACCATGTTCGAAGAATTCACCTAGAAAATGGAGGTCACGGAAGTGGAATGCGAAATGAGTTGGTAGAATTTAATCTTATTTGTTGAAATAGCTACCTGCAGGAAGAAGTTTATGAAAGAGTACTTTGTACGAAAGGGGATTATCGGTGTAAAAATACTAGTGAAGAATGAACTCTTTTAGAAAGTATTTAGTAATTACATGGAGAGAATTTTAGGTAACCAAGGATTACAAGAGAAAACTTTGTTAGGTAACTATGGCAACAAGTTTTTAAACGTACACAAATTATACACAGCGTATAGACGTTCCCTAATGATATATATTATAATGATGATAAATGAATTAGATAAAGTAGACCCTTCTTATATGAATAAGGAATTAAAAGAAGTCAAAATTTTTATAAAAGTTAAGAGAAGAGATATGAATAAGCAATATTGAAAGTTCAAGATTCTGATGAATAAAAGCGATTTCTATGCAATGGCTTTATTAAATCAGTGGATTGATATATGACAGTACTTTGAGGTTTTGTGAACAAATGGAAGTTTTCTTATATTTGAGAGAAAGAGAAAACTAGTAAAGTCAATTTATGTATACTGAACGTGAGCTTTAGATGACATAATCAGAAGAAAAATCGTCAGAAAAGAAGATAGTTGAGAGAAAATAATGTACAAGGATATATAAGTGAAATACTATAGAAACCACAAGAGTGAAAACTATGATGAATCAAATGGTTGAGAAGTAATGGTATGTAAGATGGCAAACGTAAGAGAAACAGTGAGAGAAAACAACATAAATTGGAAAATACTATTCAAACTTCTTGTGGAATAAAGTAGTTTATGGTCAGACACGCCACTATATGACTGAGTCGCGATGCGTTGAATAGCCCACGTTAGTTCTAGGATGAGAAGAGGAGGAAAGGAACATAGGCTTCTGTGTCGATCACATGCACTTACGCAATCTTTGGGACATTTTAATTAGTCTAGGAAATTCCTTAACATCTCTTCTCGCGCGAGATGTGTTCAATGTGCTATATCTTAGCGAGAGAATAGACTTTACCACAAAGCACATTATGAAATAGACGTCTAACAATCTGTGAAAATGACAGCAAATGCGCACTCGATCGGAAGATCCTGGTCCAATTTTAATTTATTTGATTATTTAAAAATTATTAAGAGAATGGTTACCTAAATAGCAACGCATAATTTGTTATTTTATAACTTTCCTTTCATAGACTTTGTGTTTAACAAAATATAATGTAATTTTCTCAAAAAATTCTATTGTTATACTCTATACAGTATCGATAACGCGGGGTACATGCACTTATAATTATTAATATATTATGTTTTATTATTTATATTTTGTTGGATGTGTCCTTAGTACTGTTATTATAAATTATATAATATATCATATTATATTCTTATCGAATAGAATATAATAATGTATATTTACATATCAATTTAAAAAAATAATAAAATACAACGTTACATTATATTATTATTTAGAACAATTTATAAATTAGATTTAAATTTCTTATATTAGTTTTCAAAATTTATTATTTAGTTGTTTAAGAACTAATAAAAAGAAATATAATAATTTAATTATGATTGTTCAAATTATAAATAGATAATTTTTTTAAGTCTTTTGATTTCACATATACGAAATTCATATTTTAAATAGTTTATTTTAGCGATTGTATGCATATTATCTGATGAGAAAGAGGCAGAAAGGAGAGAAGAAAGAAGAAGGAACCTATGAGGATATACAACAAGATAACCATGAATATTTATGTAATAGGAATTCTATTAAAAAGCTAGAATTTGATCAAAGATGTATATTTATGTTAGAGGGGTAGGATGATTTTGGATAACATGAACCCACTTTTATAGATTGGTTTTTATCAAAAAATAATTAGTCAAATATTAGTAAGAATAGCGTGGCATAATAGACCATCATAAATATTATATATTAGTATATATTATATAATAATTAGTTAATTTAGTTTGAGACTTAAATAATTGGTCACTAAACAAAGGACACCGACAAAACAATAATATTTAATTAAATATTTTAAAAACATTTATTTATGATTACGAAATTCTTCTACACTAAATTTGGCTTTTATTAATGAATATAATTTGAATAACTTTTCCTTAAATATAAACTAATTAATATTTTCCAAACTACGGCATTTTAAAAATATAGAGACTCGCGGAGAAGAGCCGGAGACATAGTGTACTGACCGGTCAAGCCAGGAGAGTACTTTTAAAAAGCGACAGA